>WWET01005938.1:41835-60186 GCA_011038615.1 Limnodynastes dumerilii
CAGTATTTGTTTAAAATAAAATAAAAAATCAACCAAATTTTCCCTGCATACAAAATAAAATAAATCTGCACCATTCAACATAGCATGGTTTTGTCCAGGTGTAGATTTGTACCTTTTTATGCAGTTACTTCAAACTCTGGATCAGCCCCACAAAGAGCAAACAAAAAATAATGAACAATAAATTTACTATATCCAATTGACTATTTTAATGCACACATTGTAAAATATACCATCTGAGTTAATACTTTTAGTGGAAGATAATGTAGGATATGCCTGTTGTGTTATTTACCATGGAAACAGTGACGTAACTACCACGGGTTCAGTCTGTGGTGACTGACCACCCAGCAACAACGGAAGCTCATTTTGGCTGTTTCCATTTCAAAAAGGCAGACTCTCCAAATTTTTTTTCTTTAGAATGGGCAAGTATGTCAATCTGTATACTTACCCAATTATTTTTCGGAAGCAGTCGGACCCATCGCATCACAAGCCGCCGGACAGATCGGAGCCCCTCCTGAGTAACTTTTTAGGGTTAGGCTCTGGGGAAGGGATGGTTAGTCATTAAAGGGAAGGGTTAGAGTCAGCCTGCAGGTAACAGAGTCTTAGGGTTAGGCTGCGGGATGGGAGTCTTAGGGTCAGACTGCGGGGAGGAGAGTCTTAGGGTTTGGCTGTGGGGAAGGGAGGGTTAGGGTAATGGAAGGGGAGGGTTAGGGTAAGGATTAGGGTAAGGGTTGGGAATAGATTGATACTCAACTTTCAGTGCAGCATCTTCAGTCTGACTGGGATCGATTATTTTGCCTTTTCGAGTTCAAAACTGGCTAGGAGAGAAAGGCCCTTTCAAAAAAAGGGCCATTCTCAGAGTCGACCCACACCCAAAACAGTCCATAAGTGTTAAGCGTGGTTTATAAGTAGCTTGCCAGCTTCTGATAGCTTAGCACTATTTTTACTGGCAGGAGGAAAGGGCTACGATTGACAAAGGAACGCGCTAATCTGTCAGCAGTTGGCAAGTTATTTATAAACAGTGGTCATCATTCTAAGATTGAGCACGACAGTTGTCTACACACACAAAGAGCAGTTAACAGCCAGTGACCACACTGTGCACCCACCAATGCCCTGTCTGTTTGCTATGGGGCCAAAGTTGGTCTACTTCCACCTCTGCTTAGGACACAAGTAACATATACAGTTCCATTAAAGATTATAGGTGTAATTTAGACTGGGCGATATTCTGTTTAAAAGTAAAACAATTACACTTTTACTTTACATTTTAAAATACAAATAAGATAAATTGAATAGTTATAACTAGACATTCTTTAATTAATCCAACATGGCTGATTTAAGATTTACACTGAGTATATCTAAATGGGTCCAGTAAAGATATACTTTTCATCATTATTAACTTTGTGATAATTATTCCAACAGTTTATATGTTGTTGTGAGTTTGGTTTCTTTTAATATACAATTATATTAATTTTCTTAAGTACTTCGCCACTGCCACTAAAATAAGTGTGTGTGTGTGTGTGTGTGTGTGTGTGTGTGTATGTGTGTGTGTGTGTGTGTGTGTGTGTGATATCCTGCATGTATAATGTGTGTGTGATATTATGTATGTATGTATGTATGTATGTATGTATGGTGTGTGATGTGTGTGTATGATATTATGCATGCATGTTGTGTGTGTATGATATTATGCATGCATATTGTGTGTGTGTGATATTATGCATGTATGGTGTGTGATCTTATGCATGCATGTTGTGTGTGTATGATATTATGCATGCATTTTGTGTGTGTGTGTGTGTGTATGTATGATATTATGCATGTGTGTGTGTGTGTAAAAAAAAAGTACCAGACTGTCCACGTGTCTAAGTGAAAAAAGAATGTATTTAAACAATATTCTTTGCCTGTGCAATTATTTATCTATAATCTATAAGCTATCCTTTTAATCACACATACAAACTTTATTTAAATTCTGTTACATACAAGTGAAAAAACATTTCCATTATATGAACAAATCTCATTGATTGATTTCAGAAAAGCACTCCTTATTTCTTCAATGTAAACTTTCACCTCTTAAGTCTATGTTATTTGCAGCTGTTAGACTGGTTTTCCTTGCAAACTGCTCTTTTAGTGATGCTCCAATATGTCCACATCTACAAGCCATTAACAAAACTATGGGGCTGATCCAGAGCTGCACTTACACCTTTAGGTGCAAGTGTAGACCTGAGCAATACCACATTGATCTGCAAGGGGAGACAAATTTGAATAAAGTGGTGAAGTTACTTAGCTCAACTCTAATTTATAGATTAAATGTAAAGCTATGCAGAATTTTACCTCTATGTGCAAATGTAAAGTATTTTAGAAAGTGTATAACATTTACATATCTTTCTTTGTCTCAAGATCATTTAAAACTCATCGCCTCCACTCTGCATGTGATGTGCAACTTTCCTCTGAACAGCACTGTTTCATAATATTTATTACAAATTTAAAATACTAAATAATATGCTGGTGCAATATATTACTTTTTTTTTTTTTAAGCTATTCTGTGTCTACTAGGCAATTGTAAATGTAGTATATGCCCTGCCAGGATCTGCTGCTATTTTACTTTGAGATAGCATTAGCATACATAGTCAAATTCCAAAAGCATTATGCTTTTGATAAAGAAATGGTGACTGACATACAGAGAGGGTGTGAAAAAAAATCCAAAAACTTAAATACATATGCATTACTACATTACTAAAAGTTTCTTGCCTTGATCCCATTTTAAGTATAACAGCCAGTGTTATGTAATATTTCTGCACAAGTCTAAATTCTTCTTCCTCTACAAATAAAGCACAACATGGGAAAACAATAACAGTTGCAACCATAAAATAAGTTTGCCGCTTACACTGTAAAAGAAAGCAAACATCTCAACCTGATTTATTGAAATAACACAACAAATAAAACAAAATTTACAGGTTCAAGCAAACTGATTAGCAAATAAATAAGTGACCTTACATAATCTCCATAAGCTAACACAGAGGTACTGATCACACTAAGTCAAACTTGAATTAGAAAAAAAAAATTAAACTGAAGCATATTCGGAGCCACTGCTTTCTACTAACGTCGGTGTTTGTTTGCAACTGAACCTTAATGTTTCCAATTCTTTTCCTAAACAGCCGGTGCAATAGGTGAAATCTATGTTGGGCTAGACGGCGTGCTATGTAAAATAAGCTGTCTTTCTTATGCAAGCGTTTCTCCCTCCCCTAGTGTCGCTTTCTGCTTTTTGCTGCAGCATTTGCTTGCTCAAAGTGTAATACCAGCCTGCGTCCAGAAGGGGCAGCGTCCATGCCCTTTTTTTTTTATTATTATTTCAGTGCCTTTTCTTCCCTCCATGGTTTCTCCTCCTTGCTCTTGTGAGTAACTTGGCGTTTGGTCTCGGCAGTTTCCACACGTTTCAGAGTCTCTCCCTCCATTAAGGACAGCTCGAGCTGCTCTTTTGCAAGCGGAGCACTGTGCAGCCTCCCGCCCCCTCCCTTACAAACTTTTATTTCTCAGCTAGATCGCCCAGAAAACCCAGTACCAGGACGGGGGGAGACAAACCTATCACAGACGTATAGACAGAGAACGGGGGACGCCGCGCCACTCAGCCAAACACAAGAAGATGGACATGGAAAAAAGAATTCACCTGGAGCTCAGGAACAGGACGCCGTCTGATGTAAGCTCCTATTTCTATTCATTCACTCTCCTCTATCAAGTACATGCTTGTGATGAGCATGCCATTTATAGCCCTCATCAAGCATTTACTTCACTTTTTAAAGCTTAAAAATGACTGACCCAGAATTGTGGCCACATGGGCTTCTCACTTATTTATTTTGGCATGTGTTTAATATACAGATCTATATTGCCCTTCTTTTCAAGTCATGAACACGTCGTTGCATGTGTCCAGTTTGTAACAGTTTAAACAATATCAAGTCCATGATGTTAGTCTCTTGCACAAGATGAATCGTTACTTTTAAGTCCCATCATTTAATTTTTTTTTTTTTTAAAGCAACAGTAGCCTTGATGCTCACAATTGCTGGTTTCTAAGCAAAGATTAAACTTTGACTCCATGGCTTGTATTTCTTTGCTGCTGAATGAATTTAATTTGCTTGGAAAGGTGATCATTCAAAGTGTGAGTTTGTTGTCTGTAGGAGAGGAGGAGGAGGAGGAAGGGATGGCGTTATGGAAAATTAGATTTAGATGGATAGTTTCATTGGTTTTTCGTAGTTTTTTAAGTTCCTCTTTTTTTTTTACTCCTTCACACTCCTCAGCCAGCAGACTGGTAGCCATGTTTTGTATATATGCCTCTACCTGACCGGCCGCCCTTACAGGTTATAAAATAAGCCATAAGGCTGCTGCTCATTTGCTTCCACCCATGCTGGTTATTGGGGAATTTAAAAAAAAAACCACGTTTCTCTGGCTTGCAGCACATTGTGCTTAGTGTTGATTAATAGGCTTTAATAACGATGCCCCCTTTGAGCATGCAGCACTGGGGTATGGTAAAGCTGGCACGAAAAGAGCTTCTGCTGCTCGCCTGCGTAATGAAGCTGTTGCCATTTGCCTGTGGTGGCAGAACAGTTATCTGAACCCTGGGTGTGATTACTACATTGGAGCCAGTTGGCCCCCTACAAAACCTTTAGACACACAAACACGCATGTAGATTTAGCTGTGTATTTGTACAGCCTGCCTGGTGCTGTGTGGACAGAAAGTCAGCTGTAAAGTTGGTTCTGTTGGCAGATCAATACAGTGCATGGGGATCGAAGGCAAATTTTACCACAAATCAAACCATCTACAAATAAGTACATTTACATTCGTGTGTATGGGGCACATTGTGTTAGTCAGTGTGTTGAAGTGACACTCGTGAGGTGTTCAGGGCGCTCCCATTGTGCATCTGCTAGTATGGCCCTGTGGAAGTATATGTAGTAAGTACAGTGCACACATTGTACATTGATACATAAGCGCCTGCCCTGGATCATTCCTACAGTACAACGTGCTGCTGCTGTGTTTGACCTCTCACATTTAGTTTGTGTCATTGGTCGCTTGAGGTGGAAGCGCGGCAATAAATAGTAGTTGTAGCTATGAGCATGTATCATGTTTATATGTTTGTGAATATGCGCAGTTTAAGCGTCTGATGTATAGATTAAAAAAAAATAAAAAAATCGCCGTGTAAGTGCTAAAACCATATAATTTATATGTCCGGGCGACATCTTCCCCTCTTCTTCCTCCTCTAGTCGGGCGGGAAAGCTCTAAGCAACAGAGGGGGGAGGAGAATTCAAAGTGTCTTAATCACACATAGACAGTAATAAATAAATACATGAAGCATATTAATGTGGAGAAGGCATCCCCGCCCAGGTACACGCAGCTCCTGTGAGTGCTGGATGTTATGTTGGTGTTCTCCAGCTCTCCCCCAGCCTCCTCGCAATGTCAGAGGAGGAGACATCGCCATGTTGTCCTCTTGTCTTCCTCTTCATTTCCACGCTCCATGTTGAGTGTCGTACTGTCGGTCTTCTCCTCCTCTGGTGACAGCTGCAGTGCCCGCCTTCCACCCTCCATCTTGCCCAGCTCTGTGTGTATATGTCCGGCATGGCGCTTGCTGGGGTATTCGTGTCTTGCCTAGCTAGTCGTCTCTGAGCATTTTGGCTGTCTTCCTCCTCCGCTTCTCCTTCCTTCCCTCCCCCCTCTCTCTCTATCTCTCTCTTTGTCTTGCTATCATAACAGCTCTCCATGTACTGGTGGGAGCCTTGCTATGCTACTGCCCTTATCACTACTTTAACCTTCTGTTACATACTTCATCGTGTTAAATGTAATAGTTTAGCAATTTCCCATGCAAAGACACAAATCCCGATTTCTGTGGTCACTGACTTGACTGAAATGTCTGCACTTAATCTAAATAAATTGTGAGTTTTCTGTTATCATTGGCGATTGCAGAGCTAAATGTGTGCACAGAAGGGATTGCCCAACTCAAGCTGTAGCTAATCATTTCAGCAAAGTGAGTCGTTGAAGTTATTGTTAGTTTATGGGGATTTCACCAGACATTTATTCCAACATGTTTACAAGCACTGATCTGTAGTTTGCTATGGCAGTAAACCTGATACAATCTTGTTTTGATACATTTTTAAGGCAGTTACATTAAAACGCAAGTCTGCAACTTTAATGAAATGCCAATACCTTTATCATTTTACCATTTCGTTTTTGATTATAGTCTATTAATGAAGTGGTCCATTCAAGGTCACAAGGCTTGGAAGTGTAATTCTATTAACAATTAAAATAGGTATTTTTTTCTATGACTGCTCTAAAAATACTTTTTACACATAATCAATATTAATGCATGAGCTACAGTAAATAATAAAAAGGAGTTGGTGAATATACAAATGTGTGTATGTATGTATATATATATATATATAAAATGAAGTGGTCAAGGTCACAAGGCTTGGAAGTGTAATTCTATTAACAATTAAAATAGGTATTTTTTTCTATGACTGCTCTAAAAATACTTTTTACACATAATCAATATTAATGCATGAGATGAGCTACATAATAAAAAGGAGTTGGTGAATATACAAATGTGTGTGTGTGTGTATATATATATATATATATATATGTATATATAATCAAATGTATAAGATACCTTTCTGTAAACTAGGTGTTAAGTCACCTTGGATTTCTGTGACCTGTATGAAAGAAGCTCATCCTTGCAATTTTATGTTGTCAGATAATTCAGTGGCTATATAAAAAAAATTGTATGTAGCCAGCAAAAAACGGAATATAAAAAGTAAAAAATATAACATTTAGTAGCTAATATTGCCAAATTTATTTAGGTTGTCAACGACTATCAATTTTACAGGTACTGCAATTAAGTTTTAAGCAGGTATATTAAGTGAGTGTATAAATAAATGACAAAGCAGTATAGTTTTTAGTTTTTTTGAACCCCCCCACCCCACCTCTATACCCTTCCAATTATTTTTGAGTGTTTAAACAATCAAGAGTATGGTAAGATAAAGCAATATATATTGTGTTTAGCAGGGCTGCCATCAGAAATTGTGGGGCCTTGCAATTAGAAATTTTATATTTATATTCCTTTCACATCACCACCGGTCAAAAACCCAGGTTTTTCCCGGGGAAAATGCCGAGACCAAAAAAAAAGCAGGAAATTCATGGGTGATCTGACCATTTAACATCACCAATGAATTTCCTGGGTTTTGTAAAGTTAAATGTGGCAGGGCATGCTGATGCTTGTAGTGCTACAAGCACCAGTATCCCCAAGGATGCAAGGGCATGCTGGCGCTTGGAGAACCACAAGCGCCAGCATGACTTGTCATCCTGTGCCAAACACAACATAGTAATGCCCCCACCCCAGATAATAAAATGTAGGACCAGCCCTTAACATAACATTTTTTTTTTTACATTTAATACATTAATTACATTATATAAATAAAATACATTAAAATTCTCAATAAAAAAATTATTATGCTAAACATTACTTTTTGCATTTCAATTATTAATAAATTTTAATCCGGGGGGAGGTCTTGGCAAAAAAAAAAAAACCTTGTAGAGCGATGCAACTCATGTCCTGACATGACATCCCTACGCTAATGACAGTTCTACTTTCATTGGGTCTTGTTTATACCCTTGGCCAGTGTGGGAAACGTTCCCTTGCAGGACATGAGTTGTGTCGCTCTGCAAGGGTTTTGTTCCCCCTCCCCCTGAATTAAAAGCTAACAACTTTGGATCCCATGCAAGTTTGTAAAAATTTCTTTTTATTGATAATTTTAATGTATTTATTGTGTTTTATATGTAATGTTTAGCATAATCATTTTTTATCAATAATTTTAATGTATTTTTCTTTAATTTATTTAATGAATTAAATGTAAAATATTTTTTATGTTAAGGGTTGGCATTTTATTTTATTATGTATCTAGGGGGGCGGGGCATTACTATGTTATGTTGGCACAGGATTACAGGGAATGCTGCCACTTGTGGTTCTCCAAACGCCTGCCATCCTTGGGCATGCTGGTGCTTGTAGCACTATAGCAATAGTTAACAAATTAGCCAATCGGGTGGCAATGTGAAAAACCTTGGTTGAAAAACAACCCGTGACCTTTGACATTCCCACCAGTCCCATATTTTATTCTATGCATGCAGGGAGAATGCTTTGGTTTTACTTATTGCACACAGATACCTGATCAGCTTCACTTTTAAACTGCTAATTATACTTGAGCTGGGAAACATCACCTTTTAACTATAATACTGTTGCAACAAATGAAATTTGACTCCCCTGAAATCAACATGGTTTAGCCCAGGTGTAACTTTAAGTTCTTATTTTCAATCTCTGAATCAGGACCTTTAAGTCCACGCTTTTCTTTTTCTTGCTATACATTAAATTTGTGGTTCTTAGCAGCACAGAGTGTCAACAGGTTATTTTTCTAACAATAATTACACACTTATCTCTGTTCATCCCATGGTCAGAGAGAGAACTTAAATAAATTGATATAAAACGTACATTTGTAAACATTTCCGTATAACAGATTCTGTATCTGTGCATGAATGTGAAAGGGTTAAATCTTGTCTGCTGTTATTAGATTGAGCTCTTATAATGCAGTGGTGATAGGAATAGAAACGCCTTTAGATGTCTGTATAAATGGTGAGGGTACTTGTTTATCTTTGCGGCCCCCATTACGTACCTTACGTATCCCCGTAAGTTACGTAATTTCCGTAACTTCAGTCCCGGAAGCGGGAGCCTCTGGAGGCCGGACTTGACACGGCATTGGGGACACGAAGGTGACGGACGGGGGGGACATTAGGGACACACACACACACACACCACAGCTGCAGCACCAGCGGAGCGTGCGCGCGCCCTCTGCTGGAGAAAAAAAATAAAATAATACTAAGTAAGTAGCGTAGCCAGCGGCCTCTGCAGCAGGGAGCCGCAAAGATAAAGAAGTACCAATAATAATTCCCCAATGAAAGCCTGAGAATGCACAACTGAGCTAAATCAAAATTGTGAAATTAAGGAGCTATAGGTAACAATAAGTGAGCAATTTAATGTAAAGAAATACATGGCCCATACAGTGCTGGCCAGTGTTTGAAAGGTAGGTAGGATCACTATAATCATTTTAGACTGGAGCCAGACTTACAAGAAAGGATGTTCTTCTGGTCCCAGCGATCAGAAAACGCTGCTTTGTAGTATGTGGTGTATATGCGAGAACCGCAGTGCCAGAATCGAATTCTGGATCCTGATCTGTTCTGATAAGTATTCCGATGGCGAGACAACAGGAAGCGTTAACATTTATGTTTTGTGGGAGGGTGGATGGATGCAAATTTTACAGTTTCAGTCCTTGCGCGCAACTAATTTCTGCCCCCCCCCCATTTTAAATGTCGGCCATGCAGAAATCTGAAGGTACAGGTTTTTTGTTGGAGACGAGAACATCACTGTTTCAAAAAGGCTGTTTTATACCAGCCAATTTCAAATTGGCCCAGGTATCTATTGCTCTTGTCCTGCCGAGGACAAGGAACCGATGATCCCGAAGACAAATCTGCAGTGGTGAGAGGTGAGTATTTATCCTTTCCCAACCCTTATCCTAATTCTCACCTTAACCCTCCCCTTCCATTACCCTAACCCTTCCTTCCCCGCAGCCTTACCCTAAGACTCTCTTCCCCACATCCAGAATCTAAGACTCCCCTTGTAGACTAAGATGTCAGGTGCTGTGGGTTTCGGAAAGCCAATGAATGGGTAAGTTGCTGCAATATAAATTCAGCATAATTACCCATTCTTTAATAAAATCTAATAAGCGCTATTTTTTAAATACAGACAGACGAAAATTAGCTTTCATCTTTCTGTATTTCGGAACTAACCCCTATCAACCAAGGTAAGCAGCCTACACTTACCTGTATAGTGCTTAGGATGCAGTGAGGATCCAGCATCGGATCTCTGCTGCTGCTGTGTTTGGAGCATTGGCAACAGTGGAGGTCTGAATCCAGCCCAATATATTGGTGCTTAATTTAAATAGGAATAAAAGCTATAGTGTAGAGCTAGGCTATAATGCTAATGTTATGTTATAAATTTATCCTTGTTAAGTCATCATGAGTTTACAAGATTTGTTTATCAATAGTTAAGACTTCCTGGTTTGTTAAGGTTGGACACATAATATTCTAATGCTTTATAAGTTAAGTTCTGTCTTAGAATGAAGAACTTATACTGAGTTTTATTTAGAATTTATTTTTGGGTAAGGATCCAATCACGGTTTATTAAGTGCCTGTGCCTTACTAATGCTGAACCTCTAGCAAAGTTCTTTTTCACGTCACAATAGGATACAAGTGAGGTTGTTCTGGATTGCAGTGTACTGCATTACCATATAAATATGCCCCTTAAAGGTTTTGTAAATTTCTCGTTTGTAAGCTTACGCTTGTAAGCATTTGGCTTGATTACTTTGTTATTAAAGAATTCATATATTTCAGGTTTGAAATTACCAAGAAGGGGATTATGTGGTTTTCAAGATATACCTTTCAACATCTGTATTTAGGGTGGAGTGTAACTGTTCTATACCTAATTCCTCATGCTCTGCATGATATGTGATTTACATCGCTATCAAATGTACTTTCTACATGACTGCATTGGTGAGCCATATTCTGAAGAGTTTAGCAAATATTAATCAGAAAAACTAACATAAAAGATACTTGTTATGGACTGGATTGACACTGAAGAAGAAGCTGAATCTCTGTGTGTATTTTTAGGAATGGTTAACTGCACATGCCCAGAACACACTTATGCTACGCACAGGATTTCATTACACACTGGAATCCATTAAGCACAAACTTAAAATCCGTCCTTAGTGAGATAAGTAAGAAGGGGTGTGCCAGTCTTCCATGAGAAGAAAGTTAAGAAGAGTGGGGGGAGGCATGTAAATTCGGCATTAAGGGCATGTTTTGCTAAATACGCACGTACTTAAGCACAGACATGCGCACAGAGAGTTAAGGTAGCCCTATGGACACGGAACTCGGCTAAAATCCGTAGGGACTATGGGAGTTGCTTTGCCACTTAGGTGTGTATTTTTACGAATCCGCGCATACTTATTTCATTATCTGTGAATCCGGTCCTATGCTTCTAAATAACTGACCAATCTGGAGATATATTTCAAGTCTTAAAATTTATCATTTAAGTGTAAATTAACCATTGCCAACTGGGTTTCTGTGCACCGAACAGTTTTGGGGTTCTGTTGAAATAAGGATAGACATTGGGATTTGGAAACCTGAAATTAATTTTTATTATTTTTCTAGAGGAGGTTTTTTTTTTAGTGTTGCAGATGCGTTGGTGTGGTTATGTGCAACCTTGAAGTAGTTTTGTTTAGCCTCATATGCAACTGGAAAAACTTTCTGTTCCTTCTGATTGTCAGCAGCCACTGGAGCTGAAGAAGCAGTGTACATTATAAAAGGCGGAACACCAGCAGCAATTTGAGTGTGTGTAAAACTTATATATGTAAATTTGTGAAAAATCTTCAATTCAATTTATCTAACACATTACTAAAGAGAAAGTGGTCAGTGCGGAATGAGGAACCAGGCCATTTTACATTCTGCACGTGTGTACGTTATGAGCGCTACAACTGGACTTAATTTGAGTTAACCAGCAATACAATGCTTTGTTTTCCCATTGGGTTGCACTCACAAGTGGGAGGCGTTTATTATGTAAATGTACAGTAAGGGTGTTCTCACAGACAGCAGTTCGATCCAGACTTAAGGCAGGGTCCATCCACTGGAACACCATGTGACCGTGATCCCAGTTTTTTGCACAGATGTGGAGATAGTGTGAAAGTAATTCTGCATCTAGTCCAGGTTATAACCAGACAACTGGAGTAAAATTGGACCTTGCTATCAAGCTTCTGTTGGCCTCATCCAATACAACATCCTCAACTTTTGACATAAAGTTTTAATACCCAGGGCATCACGTAATGAACACACAGTACCTAATAATCAGCTACTTTCCCACTGACCTGTCCCATCCTTATAGGATATATATTATATATACAAACACACACTTACCTACCAAAGCTTTCTTGGACTTCATGTTTATCCTCTGTTGGGGAGCAGCCACTTTAGTTTTAGTTTTATACAAACACAGTTAACTTAAAGATGTAATGCTCAATAATGCAATAGTTCCACAATAAGGACAAATATTTTGTCCACAGTAAATTTCTCAATGGACGTTCTGATCACCTTATACACAATTTACATTTTATGTAGAATTGGGCAATATTTGCTACTGAGATATTTAGAATATCCTTATATTTATCCCAAGCATATTTAAACTGTTCTACTGTGTTAGCCTCAACCACTTCCAGCATCAGCCTTAAAGTGAAGAGTTGTTTGAGTGATCCCTTCAGGGGATCCTGTCCATTAGCTATTCCTGGGGCTCACGACAAGCTTCTCACACAAGTGGATTTAACCGTCCTCTAATGTTTTATATTATGCACTCAAATAACCATGCAATTATTAAAATCTTCTTAGGTACAAAGGTCCTTAGTTTGGAAATTCACAGTATTCAAAATTCCTCAGATGTCTTTATGCTTTCCTTCTCTCTAAATCTAATTCTACAGGGGGATATTCATACAATCAACATATTTAAAAAACAGATGGGCAATAGGAAAGTGGTACCAATTAGGGTATTTTTAATATCTTAACATCTCAATCCGTATTGCACTTCTGGCCCGTAGTTTCAGTGGGAAAGATGAGGAGAAAGATCCCCATGAATAAACTGGCATTTGCGCTTTCATGTGAATCCGGTCACCAAGCCCCAATTTCTAATCGCCCTGGATGAACTGTATTTGTTAAATCCTGCAGTAATTTGTATTCAGTGGAATGATTATTAAGCTATCCACAAATCCAATGTGTATTGGTTTGAATGGGGTAAAATACAGACTGTCTCCACAAATAGAACTCAATTGCTGAGCTACACATTTAAATATCTAATAAAATGTACTGTATTTTAATATTAAAATCATAAATGCACAGTTTTGTTCAGCTTTTTTTTTTCACATAATTTTATTTTGAACCTTAGTATAGTGATCATAATATAAAGTTGATTAATAAGACCGTGTTACCAATGTCTAAGTTAGTGCAGTAGTGTTGCAGATTTACATTAATCAATGGATGCTTGGTTAATGAAATGTTACATGTAAGAGTGGGGTTCTCAACCAGTGGTACTAGTACCACTGATGGTCCTTTGATCCAGTCTGGTGGTACTTAGGGTGATTGGGTAAGTAGGTAGCAGCTGTATTTTTATTTTAAACAGTTGACAGAGGACATTTATTAAACCATCTTGGGGAATGCATAACATAGAAAATGTCATTCAAAATCATTGCAAAAATACATAAACAAACAGACCTACAAAACATTGTAGTATGTATGTAGGCTGTAAGTAAGTATCTGCATGATATGCAAAGTAGTACTTGACCTGATTTCATAGTAGATAACTGGTATTCCCCCCAAAAAAGGTTAAGAACTACTGTTAGAAGCAGTTTAACTCCCAAAAATCCAATCCCACTTCGCAATGCAGTTCCAGATAATTCAGCAGCATTGTGTGACAGTACACACTGGTACAATGTCTGCTATCTGACAATAAAGGTGTGATCTGCACCAGCATTGGTGTTATGAGATCTAGTTTTCATTGGATAAAATAATAGCTGTTATTTAACACAACAATTAAAGGATTTGCTCTAAACCGTATCTGAATTCCGGGCCGTATTCACACCTTAGAAGCTTCTATTTCTTAGGTGTGTATATTTAGAAAATGACCTACTACGCATGAGTAGTAGGTCATTTACACAATCTACATACCAGTTAAGTACAAACATCGCCTCACACCGCACAGAGAAGTTTAAGTAGTGAGAGGCAGCGTAATGCCGCCTCAGGGAGTGATTAGCCAGAAGTAGGCGGGGAGAGGAAAGGTCTGTGTGCAGTTTCCTTCTTCAGAAGGAAACTATGCACGGTAAGATAAGGTAGCCTTATGGCACTCGTAAGTGCCATAAGTACCTAAAAATTGGAGGGGGAGCGGGTAAGGGCAGGATGGGTGAGTTAGGAGCACATCTGTCTGCATCTAACTAACTCTTAAGTGTGAATATGGTCCTCTATCTCTTTCATTGAGATTTGTAGAGGGTGTGTGAATCTGAGCACCCCAGTGTTTGGAATTCAGCATCCAGTTTAATTACTGAGCAAAAGTGTCCAATATAGCAGGACTATCTAAGTTGGTTGCAGACTGTCCAGGTAGATGGTTTACACTGGAAGTTTGTTCTTAGGCTCTGGAGAAGGATGTCATGGTGTAGCGGGCACAATTAGGGGTGAAGGTCTAGCACATACTAATCACTGTTTAAAAATGAAAAAAAAAATTTCCTTTCTAATCCCTCCACCCTGCTTTGTTATCTCCAGTAGACTGTATTCATTCATGTATAAATTCATGTCTTCTATTTAAATTTCTGTTTATTGGAAAGCGCATAAAAATACATGTACGTTTCAAGGATAGTGTAGAATCGGCATGTTGTACTTAATACATGCATTAATAAACAACCATATCTGAACTAAGAACACAGTTTTCAGTTTGTTTTAAAAGTGTTAAGACTTTTTTTTCAGTCATAGTTACTTATATAAGAGAAGAAGAGGGGATTAGAGTAGATGTGAGAGTGAGGAGAAGGACGATAATAGAAGGAAAGGGAAGTTCGGACTGAACCAGGCTGAGCTAGGAGTAAGAGTAAGTACAAAGAGTAAGTAACTTAAAGACCATCTCAATATTATGTAATATAAAGCACCAGCCAGAGAAAAGACAGTAGGGATCTATAGGGAGGTAAAAGAACCGTTTTTGGAACCCCTATATCTGGATCAGGAGAAGCAACAAGTGAGCCCATAATTGTAAGGAAGATCTGGGAGTCTTTGAACACTAGCCATGGGTACCACGTGGCAGTTAATTCAAAGACCTTATCTGGGCAAGACATAGTGATTTCATCAATGGACATGTAAAGGTCAATTCTATCTAACCATTCCCTCGGGGATGGGAGGGTTCTGGACCGCCAGTGAACTGGTATCACAGCCTTAGCCGCACTATTTAGGTGTCTCAGGAGCGTTTTTTTTAATGGGAAATTGGAGTATCAATAGAGTTGAGCAGCCAAAAGGATGGGCCCAAAGGGACCGGAGAACCCAAAACGTTCAGCCAGAACGAGGTAAGTCTAGAGCAATTCAACCAAACATTTAGGAAAGTACCACTATCCGTACCGCATCGCCAACAGGTGCCCGAGATCCCCAAACGCATCCGAGCCAATTGGTCTGGACATCGATACCCTCAAAGCTTAACTTTGTAGTGCAGTGATGGATAACCTGTGACGCTCCAGGTGTTGTGATACTATACTTCCCATCATGCTTTGTCAGGTATCCGCTATGCTTTTGCAGACAAGGCATGCTGGGACTCATAGTTTCACAACATCTGGAGTGTCGCAGGTTAGCCATCACTGTTGTAGTGGGTTTCCAGGACCCTGAGGCTTGCAGAGCTCGTCTGAGTATATTGGTAGGTTTTTGTCAGTCTGTTACAGGAAAAATGGAGTCTTGGGAGTTTAGGCTAGGGAAAGGGATTGTGAACCCTTTTAGAAAACAGGTCACTACAGCTCCAGCCGCTAACGGGGAAAAAAAAAATTATTAAAACAATGACATAAACATATATCACATTAAAACCACCGTGGAAAATAATAACATACAGGGATATAAATCACTAGTGATTTGAATGAGGAGGCTAAAAGGAATACATACACTCTCAAAAGGAAACCGCAGACAGGCTGATGCGGTGAAACGCGTTAAGTTGTTTTTATTATTCACTTGTCTGGCCAGACACTATCTCTCTCAAGTTCTACATAACTGCTCCTTTTATTTCATACTCGGTCGGCTCTTAATTAGCCTGTCCCAGCCGCGGACGGAGGTGCACTGCACCTGAGCCCGTTCCCTCGTGGATAGACGGCAATTACTCCTGTGGACAGATAAATATTCAGCTACTGGATACATCTGTGGAGCCTGGTCCGCACCGGTCCCCAATCGACCTACCAGTAGGTGGGAGCCCGCCGGACTACACAGTGTCCCTACCATCGGACCTCCACTTCACCACACCAGAAGTGCAGGTATCGAACGAGGTTGATGCGCTATTAGAGACAGTTTATTTTTGTCAAGAAATCAAGATACCCTTAACATCTGAACAGTTCATGCTAATTAGCCTGTTAGAAAAGTATAACACTGACCTTCAGTTCTAACTTTTCATCTACATTTGGAACCTTATTTGCTTTGAGAGTGTATGTATTCCATTTAGCCTCCTCATTCAAATCACTAGTGATTTATATCCCTGCAGGGTATTTTTTTGAGGCATGTTTCTATATTATTGGCCGGACAATTGATATGTGATGTTGTTATTATTACCCACGGTGGTTTTAATGTGATATATGTTTGTCATTGTTTTAATAATTTTTCTTTTTTGTCAGCTCGCCACTAATCTTTGTTGTTTTGTCAGTCTGTGTCATGTCTTTGGAGGTCATGGTCCCATAGTCTTGTATAAAGAAGGAGAGATACATATATGCCCTCCAGTAAAAGTTGGTAGATCCTGCTTATTGTGTGTCTGGGATTATGGGGAAGGGTACAGAGGGTCTCAAAGGGTGTAAGTGGCCTACATGCACCTCCAGAATAGATTCTGTGAAGGACAAAGTCCCTTGCTTGTAGATATAGCCAGAAGTCTGAGGAGGAAAGGGCAAAGGTTTCTTGGAGGGAGGTAAAGGGCTTAACCGTCTTGTTGTCAAGCAAGCGTAGGCTGCGTACTGTTGCACCATCGCGCCAGAGAGAAAGGTTAGAAGGGGGAAGACCCGGAGGAAATTCAAGATTGTGGGATAATGGAGTCAAAGGAAAAGCAGAGGCAGAGATGGGCGGGAGACTTCTAAGTTTGGCCCAACAGTATAACATCGGTTGGATCAGAGGGTGGATAGAATGAGGAAGTTTAACCAACCAGGGAACTACATCTGGAGGTCTATCTAGGGAGGCGGCTTCTATTTGTATCCAGTGCTTAGTTTGGGAGGATCTAGTCCCATCAAGAACCTCCGATAAGAGTACTGAATGGTAAAATTCATGTCTTTTAATACCATATCCCAGTCCGTTTTTCTTTACACAAAACCACCCCTTCCACTGGTTTACTCATTTGTTTTGTGTGATCTGGTGATTTTCAGTCACTAAAACACAGGAAGGATGCTGTGCATTTATGACATGTAATGCATATGAAAATGCGCATTTTTTTAGGTCATTGGTAAAACTAGAGAAATGTATATATATTTTTTTGAAGGTTAATATGGTATTAGTCAGTGAAGCACTCTTGCTTCCCAACATTTCTGACCAGGAATAACAATTAGACTGAAATAGTATTCAAAAAAATAATTATAATTAGATTTTAAATTATATAGAGCACACAAATCGTCTATTTCAGTCCATTTCCGTCTATTTCTTGGTATTGACAGAGTGATTTCAGGAAAACATAGCTGTTTCTTGAAAGTGTGGCTCCCAGGACAACCCATTTTGGCCCAGATATTTTCCATTATACATACATGTGAGACCAATATTAGAGTGCCTGTGATTTCTAAGGCACCATAGACTCCAAGACGGATGTGAACACAATCACTTCAAATAGCAATTTTTTTTGTTTTTACGTTGATAAAAAATGGAATGGAGTTGGTAGCTTCTTTTTATAAAGGGATTTTTTTTTATTTTTTATTTGTGAATGATATTGGAAGAAGAGTGGATGAAAGCTGCAGAGACGTTGCAATGCTATAAAATTAGGTATTCTGGGGGGGGGGGGTTTGCAGCAGTTATCAACAGAATACAGCACTGATGTTTATACTTTGATTGTTAAAGATTTGTAGGGCATTAAACAAATCATGTATACCCAGACTTTTTTCATAGATGTTACTTATGGCCTGGATCCAGAATTCTAAAAAGTGGACATTTTCTGCACTCTGGGCAGAAAACATACACAATTTAGCACTGTGCATGCATCCATTAAAGGATTACAGGCTTCCGTGCCTACAGCATGTGATGAGTCATACCTACAGCGTGTATGCATGGTGGGCAATGGGAGGTATGTTAATCATACAGAAAAGGCTGTGCTAAGCCCTTATGCGATGCTTCATTACGCACCAGTCCCATTTTCCGCGAGTCTGGCGTGTTACATTTAAAGTAGGGTCCTAGGAATGGAAGTCCAAAGTAAATCAACTTAAACATAAATCAAAGATGGACAAGTTTTTTTAAAAAAAGTTAGGCGCTGTGTGTGTGTGTGTGTGTGTGTATATG
>WWET01005939.1:38243-50965 GCA_011038615.1 Limnodynastes dumerilii
TATAGGCAGTAGATAATGGAGGCACTCAGGGAGACTTGTAGAGGTATGTAGCTTTTTTAAACTAGCTATCCAATGAGCACTTTGAATTTACCTCTACAAGTCTCCTTGAGTGCCTCCATTATCTACTGCCTGCATTAACCCTTCCAAGGTAGCTGCACCAGGAGCAAGTATCACATATATATATACAGTAAATACATCAAGATTATGAGTTTTTCGATCTCTGCAAAATATCCAAGAGATCCAAAATACGTACATTCAAGGGGTGTGACAAGGGGAGTGTATAGAAGGTACGCTCGCGTAAATATGCTACGCGAGGAAACGTATTTCAAATGTAGTTCTGGATCTACCCCAGTGTTCTTATTTTACACAGCATCCTAGATATCCATGGTAAAAGCAAATACCGATGATGCACGGTGCTCCCTCTCCGTTTCTCAGCAACCCACACCTGACACCTGTGGTATATAAAGTCCGCTCTAGAGGCACATGCTGCATGTGTGGATCCAGAGGTAAGTGGTGTTTCTATCTCCCCTTTTCTCTATACAGTATATACTCTTTTCCCCCCAAACCTCTGTTCACTTTTTCACACTGATGAAAATTGCCACAGTTGGAATTAAACTATCACGGTAGCCAAGATTAGTGGATTTTTATGCACACCTCTATGGGGTGCGCATAAAAATTCACAAAATACATTTCCAGGATTAGCTTTGCAACGCAAATAACGTGGTGTGCGAAGCTAATTAAATCGAGCCCTATGTGTCTTAACCAGGGGTGTTTTAAGAAGTGAGGGGGCCCGTGTGCAGGATTTGCACATGGGCCCCCCTTCCCTTACCTGAGATAGGACTGTCCAGATTTGCGGGCCAAAAAGGGGACGGGGCTTAATGGCGCTGTAAGCCCTGCCCCTTTTTCGCCTCACAAATTGGGACAGTCCCACCGCAGGGGAAGGGGGACTAATTTAGCATCTATTTCTTCCCTCCGGCAGATATTAGAGGGAAAAAATAAATGCTGAATGGCCCCCCTTCCCCTGCCAACCCAGGGTGCAGGATGCATGCCACAGGGCCCCCTGTTCTGAGGGGCCCGTGTGCACTGCACACCCTGCACCCATTATAGATACGCCAATGGTCTTAACATCTTTAACATATACAAACAAATGTGGCACCCTGCACTGTCAGGGCTATAAATGACAGGTTAGCGCGTGGGACGTTGCTAGGCAACGGTCAGCTGGTGAGATTTGAAATCAGGAGCTGTCTCTAGAAGCTTCTGGGGGGAAAGTTTCTGAGGTGATTTGACTTTTGGGAGTTCAGTTGGTGGCAGCAGTTGGCAGGAGAGGAAGTGACAACAGGGCTGATTGAGTAAAGTGACAGTGGTGTGAGGAGAAAGAGAGACATCGAAACAGAGACTGAAGAGAGTGACATTGTGCCAGAGAGAGAGAGAGAGAGAGAGAGAGAGAGAGAGAGAGAGAGAGAGAGCAGAAGAAATAGTGGAACAGCCAGATAAAGAGATCTGAGGTGATAACGGGACAGTTAATCAGAAGGAGACATCAGAGGTGCTGACAGTAGGTCTGAGGTGAAAACAGGACAGTGGAGCAGGGAGATATTAGAGTTGCCGACAGGAAAGAGGTCTGAGGTGAAAAGGGGCAGCTGAGAGGGGAGAGGACAGACGGGTGTTCTGAAACGGAGTGAAAGCAACAAAGAAAGTGTAGAAAAGACTTCTGTGGGCTAGCAGAGAAACAAAGGAAATTTATAGGAGGATTTAGTGTGTTTCTTCAAGAGAGACTTTATTATACGATGCACCTGCATTGAAGAGACGTTCTGAAAATATATGAAGTCATTACACAGACTGCTTGTGAACTGGCTTAATTATAAAATTCACAGAAGTGTAACCACTGTTCTGTAAGGTGTACTTTATTAATTGTATATATAGATAGTCAGTCAAAAGCCAAATTAGGGGGAAAATTAGCTTTTAACTTTAAAGTGGGAAAATATAATATTTCTTGAATTACCTTTGACAGAATCATTATTTCTTGATTGTCGCTGTGTTACACGCTCTTTTGAAGAAAAATTTCCTGTGTTACAGCTTGTGAATATTACTATTCTATAAGCACTGATGAGATAAAATGTAATCTAATATATTTATGCAAAATTGATGTTTCTTAATTGTATTTACTTTACATGCATGATTTTAAAAGTAAAAGTATTATATGTGATACGTCTGTATGTTTATTACATATATTTGTAATTCCTATTCATTCTCTGTTCAGAGATTTAAAATAAGTTTTCTGCCAATCTGAAATATTCCTAAACCAAATTTAAAAAGTTAAACCCTTTTTATTAAACGCTGGTGCACTGTTATTTCTGAGTTTTCTTACTTTGCCTACACCTCTCTGCAATCCACAACATCCTCCACTATTATTGTAATACCTGTAGCTCTTACCACCCGGTTGTTACACAAACAAATAAATCAATAAAATCTACCAATATTATGGTGTTGTTGTGAGACTAACTTTAGGAAGATGATGAAAATATTAAAGGTTCTTCAAAATTGTTCTTATTGTTTCAATCCTTTTATGTGCTGTACAGTAGTTTATGGCTCTTAGGAAGTACTGATCTGCTATTGGTGGTACGTAATTTATTCACCTGGATCAGTTACCAATTGAACAGTAACATCTTCTCATTCTTTTATTTTTACATAGAAATATAGAAACAAAGAACATGGAAAGTAAAGGCAGATAAGAGTCACATGGCTCATCCAGTCTAGTCCTTTCTGTTTTTTATTAAAATACTGATCCTCGTTCTTATGTTACCCTAAATTTAGTTTGAGATTTAGGATATCCTTATATTTATCCCAAGCATGTTAACTGTTCTACGATGTTAGACTCAACCACCTCAGGTGACAGGTTATTCCACATATCAACCACTATTTCAGTGAATTACATTTTGACTCATTGGATTGGATCCAGACTTAAGTAAGTGCTTGAAATTAGTTACTCCTGGGCTAAATCATGTTGATTGCAGGGGGAGTTAAGTTAATTGTATGCTTTGCATGCAGGGATATATCTTTGAATTGCTTACTGCACACAGATACTGACCAGCTTTACTATCACACTGTTATTTAGACTTGAGATAGGAAACATCACCTCTCAACTTTAATACTGTTTGCAACAGATGAAATATGACTCTCCTGCAATCAATAGTTTAGCCCAGGAGTAACTAATTTCAAGCACTTACTTAAGTCTGGATCCAGCCCATTTTCTCTGAACTTATGACCCTCCAGTTTTTATGCATGCACTTGTGTTCTATAATTGCACATCTTCCTTTGGAAAATGCCACCATCCTCTACCTGGTTATAGCCCTTGATACATTTAAAAGCTGCTATCATATCCCCCCTTTCACTTTTCTGCTCCAAACTATACATGTTGGCTCTGATTCAGATGCATTTTACCACTTTTAGGTTCTGTGCACATAGTTTTGTAGGTAATAGAAGGCATGTGTTACACTCTGCTCCGTTACTTACCCTCCTCGTTCCTCTCGTCCATGCTGTCTCCTGCCGCATGTCTCTCCCCGCTGCTTCCGACATGTCCGTCGCGGCAGGTAGACAAAGCAACGTGGGAGCGTCGCACCAGCCTATAGGCTCACGTTGTGGTTAGGGACTTCCCCTAGAGGCTTGCCAGCTGCTAGCCTATCAGAGGCTAGCAGCCTCTATTAAACTCAGCTCTGCGCTCCAGCAGGTGCCGGTTATAGATCCTGTTTACAGCCTCTGTCCTCTGTGCCTGCTACTTTCTTTCTCTCCTGCCTAGTGCTTTTTTCCAGTGTTCTCGAGTGTCCCATCCTGATCCAGCCTTGTTCCCTGACCTGCCTCCTCTCAGTGGGCCGTATTCAGACCGATATGAACTACTGCGCATGCGCAGTAATTTCGTTACACTATCTACGTTACTTTTTGCAACGTAGATTGCGTATACGCGGTCTTTAATCTACGTTGCAAAAAGTAACGGAGCATAGGACCTTATTGCTTTGCTACATTGCTTGGCTACCTTTATGTTACATGAAATTGTGATCCCTTTCCCCTTCAGTAATTTCTAATGCTGTGGAATTAATTAATACATTAAATAATGTTATATTGAGCTTTTGGGTTTTTGTGGCCCAATTTTAACTATAGCAATCATTTGTCGGTGGGAGTGAACTTATAAATGTTGGAGAGCATGATCTACATACTAGACGCAGATACAGTGTAGAAAACATTATTTATAGCATACAGAACATCTTATTGCAGCTTTTATGTACTAACCCCTGGAAGGATATGAAAATTAGACATTTAGGACCTGATTCGCTCTTAAGAAGATTTAGCTTCTTAAGTGCGTGCGATCTGTCCGTACCTAACTCACTCTTAAGTGTGAATACTGTCCTTATTATATGGTTTACACTTAGATAATAAATAGACATAGGATTATATGCATTTGCATGTTTGCATATGCAAATGCATAAAACTCTTTATAGCGTTATTGCATATTTTAGTACTTTTTCATTGACAGTGCTTATTTCAGTAGTTAAATGTGTTAGGCGTGTCGTATTACGCGGGAACGGTGGCGGGCCGCAGCCAGTGACGTGCACCTCACACGCACTCGGTAAGCGCACTGAACACGATCTGCTGGCTCGCACTAGGCGAAAGCGTTGGCGGGATGCGGCGCGCGTGAGAGGAAGGAAGTACGGCACTCGTTGCTTCACGCAATTCAATTTTTTGTCATTCAATTGCTCAATGTGTTTGTTAACCTACGAAAATCTTATTTTTGTTGAAATAATGCCGCCAGTGAAACAAAATACCCAGACTTTAATGGAATCTTGGATAAAAAATTACCCAGGCCAATTTACGACTGATGGCACTGTGATTTTCCGCAAGGTTTGTGACAAGCGAATACCTTCATTAAAAAAAATACCAGATCGATCAACATGTGAGTACTGTTTCCCATATATTGTGAAAATAAACGTTAATTCTAATAATAAATAGTATTTTGATTGTGCATATTTTGTGCATATTTCGCCCTTTTTTAGTGCATATTTGCATGCATATTTTGGCATTTTGATAGTGCATATAATCCTATGTCTAATAATAAATAATCACCCCACCCATTTCACATACTATTAGACGATAAATAAAAACATAATTCAGCATACTTGATGTTCTGTGAGGGCCATACATATTTCAATCACAAGCATATAAAGCATAGTGAAACGTTGATTGAAATAAGAGCTTTTTTCCAGCACATATAAATTGTGATCTATGTTGATTAGTGACTTAAATGGCAGACCAATTCTTAGCAAAAAATTAAACAGAAAACCAAAACTTTCATTTGAAAACTATTGTATTATGTATAACTACATTTTAGATTTGAATATATATTTGAATATTCAAATTATTCCTATACCACATGCATACGTGTATTTTCTTTTGGTCCATTTATGATGTGGGCTTACAAAAGACTACGGTGGTTTACATTTCTGTGACCTAATGTGTGGCACTGTGAGTTTTGTACTGCTGCTGCTTGTAAATCTCAAATTTGCAAAACAATTTTAAAATGCTGGCTCCTCCAATGTCTGCCTACAGGAGCCAGAACTTGAACACCAATGTTAAGGCTGAAGATGCATAACTACTAATCACCGCTGATTTCTATTTGCAAAAGTTGACATTTTCTGTATTTCACAAATAGAAATAGTTGGTGATTAGTGCAAATACATGTGCAGCCTGAACATGTTATGCTTACCCTCCTTCTGGCTGCAGCTGTCACTGTCATTAGGTTCTTGCAGAATGTGACTATTGCGAGCCATTGAGGGCGGGAGCCTGGACTGAAGATGTAGTTCTACTAATCACCAATTTTATCTATTTGTAAAACGTAGTGTAGCTGATCCAGAGTTTGGGAGTAAGGGCAAAATAGGTGCAAGCTTATAGCTCGGCTAAACCATTTTGCAAAGTAAGGGGTGCTAATTAATAAAAAATAAAATTGCATGCAAGGAAAATACTTTACTTTTCACCTTGCAGTTCAACCTGGCATTGCTCAGGTCTACACTTAGATGTCCATGCTCTCATATTCCGCAGGTGTCATCTGTCCAGGCCCGGCAACAGGGGAAAACTATTTTGGCCCTGAAGTGGATTTAGCTATTATTTGTTGTATACAACTGGAAAGGAAGACCTTGTTGGAACATAAAAGAATTGAATCTACTACTCAAAGACTTACTTTTTGTACTACTTTTTCTACCCTGTCTCCATTACTTAATTCTGTAGTGGCAGAACATTGGCATATTTTGTCATCTGACAGTAAACTGGCATCACACACTAAACAATTACCACTTAGTGTAAGTGTTAACTTCAGGAATATACTGGTCAAGACAGTTATTAAACCGTTTCCATGGACTAATTGGCAAACCCCAAAAAAGGGAGTCTACAGGTTTAACGGTTGTATTAACTTTGTGATCCTAGGTGACAAATTTGTTCATCCAGCTATAAAGAAAATACATCAAATTGGTCAGTATGTGACCCGTGAAAGCAGATATGTGATCTACGTCATTATATGCCCGTGTTCAAAGATTTATATCGGCAAAACAAGTCGTATGTTTAAAGAATGTAGTGCTTTACATCGCTCATCAATTAAAAAGGCACTCAGTTTGGTTGATAATAAAACCCCACTAGTTGCGAGACATTTTGTGGAAGCTTGCATACAATAAAATACTTTTACTGCTTTCCCTTTGTCCAAATTCCACCTCCTAGGAGGGGAGGTGATCGTAATGCCAAGCTCTTACAGCTGGAAGTTAGATTTATTTACAACTTTTAATCTCTAACCCTTTATGGGCTTAATGATGAATTTAATCTCACATGTTTTATTTAAATAACTTATTCCCTTATGATTTTTCAATGAGTTTTTTCTTTTCTATGTTTTTTAATGACCTTTTTTTTTATTTATTATGTTCTCTAATTGTGGTGTGGTTGTGCTGAAATCAGTAGCTGGACTGAGGGAGATCTTGGGTGCTTCCTCACTTCCCCAGATACTGGCCAGTCTCTGCCCTTTGCTTGGCTTCAGCCAAGTTTGGGACTGATTTAACACAAACAAGGAAATAATCAGCGCTCCAAAATGACCAAATACAGATAATAGAAACTACAAAATCCAGCAGCCACTATAGGGCGACCAACCCTCTCAAAATTATGAAAAAGAATGAATATAAGAGGCGCTCGGAGAATGTAATTTATTAAAAGATAATAATAATTAATATTTTGAAATAAGATTCAATATAAAAATTAAACCAGTACAGTACAGCTCTACTGTTCCTGACGTCACCTTCTGAAGATAATCAGCGCCCCCTACTGCCGGGAAGTTATATTGAAGACGCCGTGATCAAGAATAGAAGGTTTCTTCTGCATCTCCAGCCCAGAAGATTTTTCAAGCTTGAAGAAAAGAACAGAATTCTGCATTTCAAGAAAATTAGAAGGCTCCCAAGAACAGAACAACAGAACGGACATCTAATGGTGAGTTTAAATAATTGTTTTTTATTTTTATACACATGTAACACTTTATGTGTACCACTTAGTTTAGGAGAGATGACCACCTAAGGTAAGTGCATACACGTAGGGGGTAATGTTAGTTAGGTTTACATATTTTTACACATGTAACACTTTAATAAAGCATTGTAAGAATTAATGTCTGTGTAGTGTTTTTTTTTTATTTTTACACACACTGTAAACGCTGTGCTGTATGGCTACAAGTGTAGCCATACTGTATACCCAGAATTACAATTACAAGGATCACTTTTGCTGATCCTTGTAATTCAATGAGTACAGCATGGCTACACATTGCAGCCATGCAGCACTTTGGATTTTTTTCACGCATGTGATTTGCTGCGATTATTTAAAGGGCTAATCGCGGTGATGTTTTAATGAAAATCACCGCGATTAAGCACTAAAAGCATCGCGGCACATCGCCTCTGTTTGAAAAAAATCGCATTTTAGTGAATTTGGATAAAAAAAATAAAAAAACGCGAGTAAATCGCGGCGATGGGCCGCGATGCCCCGCGATTCAAAATTGCACAAAAAAAATCACGTTTAGTGAATCTTGCCCTAGTGTGTGCCATATATTTATGGCCAGTGATATAATGCACTTGGAAGGATCTGATAAAAATGCAGTCTATATGAGAGATAGAAAATCCAGTCCTTTAGCTGTAGTAGGCAGCAATATGGATGTGAAATGTTCCAGGGAAAATCGTAGTAAATTCATATAGAGTAACAGTAATCTTAAGTGAGGTGTATATAGGCTTTCGAATGACACCTCTATGTAACAATTCTCTGAGTGGCACTAGAGCATATAATATTGTAATAATGTGTCAATTGTACTTGCCACAGGCGTGCTGAACTCGCAGTAAGATGTTTGCTTGTTATTTCTGCAAATATGGGGTAGTAGTAACCGACAGTCCACCAGGATTGAAGGTGTATGTCTTCAGCAAGTAATAATGCCTCTGTCGGTGTTGGCTCCCAGCCGGAAGCATACAGTGCGCACCGCAGGTATCCGTTCCTACCTCCCCAGTATAGATTCACAGGCAAGAATGTCCATTATAAAACGTGCTTCTATAGTGCCACAAATAACGAAATGAAGATTCCTTTAGCAATAACCGATTTTTTGGACGATGTAAACAATTCTCTCAAATACTGGATAAAGTGCAAATGAAATTGTAATTAGCGGACAATTTGGGACTGACTGGCATGGTTGCCAGAATTTCCCTGAGGAAGTCTGAGTGGGATGAGCACATCTCACTGATGAAAGGCGTTGGTAGGAACATTCTCTCCTGGATCCAAAACTGTGAATCAGGTCCAGAATGTTATGGTTTGTTGCTGGGTGATTGCTAGACTGCCAGGCCTTTGTGTATTTGTTTCAACTCCCCTTACTTTGAGCACCTGCATTATATTACCTCATAAATTGATCTGAGCAACCTCCATCTTGGAAGTTTGTTTTAAAGCGTGTCTGGGATAGTAGCTGGGAGTGAGTGCTGTCTCAGAGTGGCTGTTTTGGAGACTTGGGGACCTCTGCCAGGGGTGAGCTCTCAAATAAAAAACACATGATATATGACCCGAAGTTGGGACCTGATTGTTTTAGAGTTAGGACCACCAAACATCCATCTATCTATCTATCTATCTATCTATCTATCTATCTATTTCTTTATTTATTTTATCATTTTTCTCCTCACCCGACAGCTGCTGCTGTAAAAGGATTGATGTTGTTTGATATCGGTCTAATAAATTGCAAATATTAAGTATGGTTTACTAGAAATGGAGTTAAGAAATCTGACAAAAACAACTTGATTAAGATGTGCTGCATGTTCTGGAGAGTGCACATATAGAACCTTATTCAGAGAGTGAAAATAAGAGAGGAAAGTTACTGCTGCGCTAAACCATGTTGATTGCAGGGGAGTCATATTTCATCTGCTGCAAATAGGTCAGTATCTATGTGCAGTAAGCAATTCAAAGGTATATCCCTGAATGCAAAGAATACAATTAACTTGACTCCCCCTGCAATCAACATGATTTTTCCTATGTGTAACTTTCCTCTCTTAGGACCTGATTCACACTTAAGAATCTTCTTAAAATAAGAACTGAAAGTCACACCTGGGCTAAACCATGTTGATTGCAGGGGAGTCATATTTCATCTGTTGAAAACAGTACTAGTGTTAAGAGGTGATATTTCCTATCCCACAGTGTGATAGTAAAGCTGGTCAGTATCTGTGTGCAGTAAGCAATTCAAAGATATATCCCTGCATGCAAAGAATACAATTAAATTAATTCCCCCAGCAATCAACATGGTTTTTCCCAGGAATGACTTTAAGTTCTTATTTTAAGAAGATTCTTAAGTGTGAATCAGGTCCTTAATTCTCTCTTTATTTCAAGCTCCTTCTTAAGTCTGAATCACATCTATAGTTATCTTACCTCCTTACATTCTCATCCAGTTGCTCTGAGTACCACCTGACAGTGGTCCAATTACCACCAGTGGTTCTAGTACCACTGGTTGAGAACTAATCAATAGAGACAGGGGCATAGGAATGAAAATTTTCATGAGGAGGCAAAAGGCCAAGGACTACTATAGGGCCTGGAGACCCCTTTTCTCGTGTTTTGCATGTAGTTTTTGACAGTTGTGACAGTGACTGTAGATGTGCAAAGACTCCTATGTTAATTTTCATCAGTATTTCTAGTTAGTTAGTTACTCTCTCTGGGCCTGATCCAGACCTACGCCCGCCGTCGCTAGGACGGCGGGCGTAAGCGTAAGATTGGCTGAAAAGCCGATCTGCGCAAGCACGGGCAGATGTTGCCTGGCATTGCTACGGCAACGCCCGATCGCGCCGTCCCCCAGCGTCCCTACGTTCAGGTTAGTGTAGGTGGACGGGGGGAGCTAGTTTAATGAGGGCGGGAGGATGGCCTAGGCGGCCATACGCTCCTGTGCGAGCGTATGGCCCCTTCCTTATGCTGGCTGAAGTTAGGGTAGCCTTCAGTCGGCGTAAGGAAGGGGCCATACGCCCGCATGTCGGGGAAAGTGAACGCCGATACGCTGTGCATTAGTAAGCACAGCGCATCGGCGTAGGTCTGGATCAGGCCCTCTGTTGCAATGTCATTCAATTTATAAGAACAGTCAATGGGAAATACCGCTTCCCGGTCTCCTGTATCTGCTTATTCTAACTGCAAATTGTGATAGCAAAATCAGCGGGTATTCTAAGAAAGAAAGAAAAAAATGTACAGAACAAACATGAAGACAACTTTATTTTTGGTAAACAGAAGTGACAACAGTTGATGAGTTCAAATAAAGCTATTATTGCTTCATCCCCATTTTCGCTTCATTCATCCTTGTTCACCTTTGTGCAGAAGTTCATGGGGGGCAAAACACAGTCAACAAAAATCATGTCTCTGCTCCTCCCCCCGGTTCCTATACCTCTGAATTATGAATGTAATGCAACACTAATTAATACTGTATATGAATTTTGCTGTTATATAATATAAGAATAGTAGTTATTTTGAGTAATGTACTTATAAGAATAGTAGCCATTTTGAGTAATATACTTATATAGAATAATAATCATTAAGAGTGAGAAGCTTACATAGGAATAAGAAGCCGTTTTGTGTGAACTGAATATATTTTATCATATACCATTTTGTTGTTTTTAAGACATATTATCTAAGAATGTAGCATGACATTGCTGAACTATTATTTATTTATAAATACTCATGACCTACATATGACATTATCTACATGTCCATATCTAACACTTGCAGATGTTATTGAATAACTATGGAAGACGGACGTAGTTCTGGATCCGGCCCCTTGTCCATTTCCTCCTCTTGCCCTGGTGGCTTATATATTACGCCAGTACGAAGAATAATAACCTGGGTTTCTATGGTTACCCAAAGTGCCTCAGTTTTTTCTACAATACACAATATTAAAGTAGAATATAACCCTTCCTTAACATACATTAATACTCCTCCCCCAATTTTTCCTACTCTATCCTTTCTAAATAAATGATAACCTGGTATATCTAGGTCCCAGTCATGATTTTCATTGTGATTCACACAATATCTAGATTATCCCTTGCCATTATTGTGATTAATTCAGGGATTTTAATTCCTAAGCTCCTAGCATTTGCACACATTGCTCTGAGATGAATCTAGTTTCTCAGTTTATTATTATTGCTAGATATGTTTATATTGCTTTTTATATTTTCTTTTCCATTTGTTGCTGTGGCTCTATTATCTGTCATTATTGACTAGTCTTAAAGACCGCATATACGCAATCTATGTAACAAAACGATATGTAGATTAAGTAAAATAGTTACTACGCATGCGTAGTAGTTATTATCGGTAATTTAAGGATGTATGTGCAATACGTCCGGTGCTGTGAATCCGGCCCATAAATTGTATGTATTTACTTATTCTCACATAAATGCCCAATGTGAAGCAATGGTGAGTACCAGTTACCCATTAGATATGCCATTAATCCCCCAAAATACCAAGTGAACCAACTTGACATTGTGAGAAATACAGTATATCAGAAATAACGTGAAGAGAAAATGTTGAAGATACATTTTCTGAAATCTGTTTGATAAATTGTATTTGTTGTAAATTTCCATGCAATTGCTGTAATGACTATTTATGTACATTATGAACAAGCAGAACAGATGTCACAAAGGTTGAAACTTCCATTGTTGCCATTTTCCAGCTAATCTGAATCCAGCTGCCAGAGTAGCCGCTTGACTAATCTTATTGTCTGGAGCTACGTGGCAGTAGAGTGGAGGTCCCTTGGAATGCACCACAGTTGCAAGCCTATTTATCATGGAACGGAACAATCCTTGATTCCTGTACTGTCTATCAGTATACCCCATACGCAACTCTAAAGACTGCTCACTCAGTACCCATGCAACCGGTTGTCCTTCTCCTTGTTTTCTCATGCACACAGTGGGAAATTTCTGGATACATCGCTTGATATAACTTTCACCGATTTCATTACCAGCAAATGCCCAGACTGCATTAACAAGGCATGCTTCATCAGGGATGAGAGTGCTTATATGCAAATCTCTGTATAAAAGACAGAGCGAAAATTAATTATTAGTGAAATAAACACATTTGGGAAACTACATGTATGCATAAGTAAATTATGACAACATATTGAAGGTAAATGTTTAATTAGTATGATATTTGATAAAACAAAATAAGCA
>WWET01005939.1:65338-76726 GCA_011038615.1 Limnodynastes dumerilii
TCTAGTATTTTTGTATTTTTATCTGTAAGTGCTTGTTCTAAAAAAGGATCCTCTAGATAAACTAATTATGTTTGCTTTATTGGTTGGGATATAAAATAGATCTCTATCTCTATCCATTTTGTATTTATTATTTATTATTTATTATAAGTTATGTATTTATATAAAATTTACTCATTTCTAAAAAACACATTTTTATTTATTTCTTATTATGTTCTGTCTTTTCTTTTCTTATCATGTTATTTGTATACATATGATCTTGACGATTTTGAGTTTAGGTTATATATTATTGCTTTTATTATTATGAATTGTGTCCTCTTTAAATATGTTTTTAAAATATTTGTCAAACAGTAAAATCATTTTGTATCCTAATTTAAATCAAATCAACAATCTTCTAACAGCCTTATGCCTTTCAAATAATACATATTGATGGCTTTGGTGAAAAGTTCTATTGTGAAAAATTTGTTTTATATTCCAAGTCTAAAATTTCCTTGGAGGACTTCATTTCCTATTAAATAAAGTGATGGAGTGTGGCCAGACAATGGTTAATAATGAAATGAATGAAAGTGGAGGGAGGTCTTATATGCCTTTAAAAATGGCTCCTTCAAACATCTATACATTCTGCTTGATAAAGTCCCGCTAGTAGGGACGAAACGCGTTGCAGTGTTCGTGGTTTCCTTCCTAACTGCCAGTGGTTCCGTATATGCCGACCTAAGATTTGTTATTGCTCCCTCACCCGCAGCACTGACTTCCAGTTGTCTATTGCCATTGGACACGCGGGGACGCCCGCATTATATACCATTTTTGTTCCAGTGACGCTGCTGTCTGGTGCTTGCGATATTATCTCATGCTGGGACTAAAATAGTGAGTAACCATTTGGTTTCTTTTGGAATACGATTCCTTATTATTACAAGCCTTTTTTTTTTTTTTCTTTCAAACATCACAATGATTTGCCACAGCATTTAGTGCGTCAGCACGCTACAGCAATGTTCATGTGGACTACAAACTGAGCTCATAATACATGTGTTTACAAGTTACAATTACCTTCTTATTGGCAACATTGTATTCCAAGTGACTTTCATGCACAAAAATATTTTTACTAGCTATGATTGCCTAAATATCTTACAACATTGTGTCAACATCGTTCTCCTTTTTTTGCAGAAGATATATAATCTATTTTTTGCTCTATTAGTGTGTCATAGATTGACTTTTATTTACAAGGGAAATAAACCTCAAGAAAAACATCCAAGTTCTATTTACAACACCAAATGCAAATGAACTTTTGATATAGGATGCCAGCCTAAGCCGTGCGGCGAGGAGACAACCAATATTAAAGTATTGTTTTTTCTGAAGTATGGATGTGAATACACACTATTTGTGCTAAGGCTTTATATTTAACTAATATCTCTTAGGTTACCTATCATTACCACTTATAGCAGCAGGATATATATGTCATTGTCTCCCTTTTTTTATGATTATATTGGTGATATTCATCATCTCTTTTTAAACTTATTATTTATAATAAATTACCTTTTTTTTATATTTATTTTCAATTTCGCCATTATGTTGTTTATTCTTTATCTGTGATATTTGTCATTTTATATCTATTCTCAATTTCGCCATTATGTTGTTTATTTTTTATCTGTGATATTTGTCATTGAGAGCGCGGCTATACTGTGTTTTATGCTTTGTATATTGTTAAAGGGACAGCACCCCCTTTTTTAGCCAGCGATCTTTTTTGTATATTTGTATGCATATATTTTTTTATTTGATTTTCCATCTTAATTAGCGCTGTTCACTTCTTTTTGTATACCAAAGGACAGCATTCAGAAATAATAAATCCAAGTCAGGAGTTGCAAAAAAATCATCACTAAATTTAATTCCAGAAAGCAGCATAAAGTCCAAAATACAAAGTGACACCCAAAATATAATGCACACTCAAAAAAGAAAAAATATGTATTAAATAACCAGGAACAGTTAAAGGAAAAAATACCAGAGCCAATCCAATAGCAACAGGAGCTAGGACTGTAAATAAATGTAAAGTTCAACAATGATCCATGAAGGTGACCAGAAACATACTAATAAGCAGCCAATAATGGAGGTATAAGAAACAATGTTCCTGTTAATCACTGCAAAGCATGGGCATAACAAGTCTCACATGTCCCGTCAAATATAGAAAGTTCCCGACAGCTGTTTCGGTGTACCATCATACACCATCATCAGGGGAGTCCAAAAGGCAAATGAATATATATATAGTCCTAAGATGTGTACTACATACTAATGAATGTAAGCTAGAATATGATTGGTTGATACGGGCAATATCTTTATTCATCCTTTTCCTCAGTTTAGTAAATTTTCACAGAATGTAAACATTACACCTTAATCTTCAGATCTTCTGATAAAGAAGTACTTGAGTTTTCATATAATATACTATTCTCACTGAGCTCTACCATCAGATTACGTCTAGAGTAATAACAATGGACTGGATCCTCTGGTACCAGAGATCGTTATTGGTACCATTTCCAAGGGCAGGGCGGTACAAATAGGCAAGTAGATGCACTTCTGCTATGTGTGAGGGGTAGCATGTAAATAGTACAGTAAGGGCATGCTAAGCATCCTCGTATTATTCATTCTCTATGTTTGGACAGCCTCCGCTCCCCAGTTTGAAGTATTGAATCACCACTGCCAGGGCACTCAGAGATCTGAGCACAGTGGCATTGTAAGTCTGGATCCAGACCATCCTCTGAACAGTACTAAATAAAGCTTAATATATTGAAAATGACAATGGTTTATGACAAGAAGTGAAGCTTTTTTGGGGTATGAGGGCGCAACAGTAAAACAAAAGCAGCCACACAAACAGTGGAGTCCACCAATCTCCAGAAACAGAAGTAATTGACCAAAAAAATTATATAGTGTAGGGCGCTATGTGATAATGTGCACTATAAAACATAAACACCTATCCAATTATAAATGACATAAAAAGAGGATAAAAGGATCACTACTACTGGGTCTATTAATAAAGGATGGAATCTGGTATCAAATTAACAGCTTAGAGGTGATACTGTGTGAAAAACAGTAGATAGAGCTCTAAAAAAAAATATATAATAATAATAATGATAAAAATGAAATAAATAAATAATAAAAACTGCAGTATTCAGACAGGTTGCTAAAATCGCCAATTAAACAACCAGCAGATAGAGCTCTAAGCTTAAAAACTGTAAAATTCTGGAATCGCTACTAATACATAGAAACAAAGTATCCTATTTCAGAGGTACTATTTAAAAGGTAATAAATAACTATTAAATAAACAGACTGTAATAACAGGTAATGGAAGATCACAGTACAAAAACCAATCTTATAGCCGTGTTACATCTGCAAAAAAGAGAAAAAGTGTATGGGACTCTTGAACATGGAAAAGTTTCAGGGGTATGGGACAACTTTAAAATGCTGCCAACAAGCACTCTGACACTTTAAAATCTAAAAGAGAGCATATGAATCATGAACCTCATTAGACAATAAATAAAATAAATCAGATGAGAAAAATCCAATGAGCCAAAAGAACTGTTCAAAAAGTCTCTGTTGATTCAATTATAGTCTCAAAATTTAAACACCAAAAAGTACATACAGATGGTGATACTCTTCAGTGGAATTAAATCCCATGCTCAAACGGTTAGTAAAGACAGGGACCACTTCATAAGAATCTCTGGGTATTTACCTCCCGTCTTCCTCCCTCAGTGGTAGGAATCCCCTATTGGGGTAAGCGCAGAATGGCAGCCCCCCAGGGGTCCCGGGTAAGTAAAACAAAGCAGAGATAAAATACAATTAATAAACAGTTTTATTACCATACAGTTTTAAAAGATAAATATACATAAAAATGGGTAAAAAGAGACACCGGGATCATACCTATGCTGATAAAACAACTCCAATAGAATGGCCAGACCGCATATGGTGAAGTCCCGGGATATCGACTGGACAGGCTGGAGAAAAGGTACAGATCCATGGCAGTCTCAGGACACAACACAACTCCCTGTCAACGCGTTTTGAATATTGAATTCTTTCTCAAGGCAAATGGGGGGGGGGGGGGGGGTGGGGAGGGGTTTTTAAAGTACAACTTCCTTTTTTTCGGGAAGGCTTTTTAAAGTACAACTTCCATTTTTCATTAGGTTCAAAGTTCATTCAAAATCTTTATCGATTATAATGTATGCTTACAAATATCCCCTTTATACAGATCTTCATAGTATTGTAAATATGAGCAAACAATTTCCATATCTTATGTTATTCAAAATAAAATATACAAATAAATAAATATACAAATCTTTACGGTTCTCATGTGATCACCATTCACCTTTGCCACGTATGTATTATAAAGTCTATTGGTTAATTATACCACCAATACCTAAATAATTTATATAAACAAGTACTAAACAGTAATAAAGTGCTTGTACTACCTATACCAAAGTGATTTATATAGACAAATAAAGTGCTCCAGTGCTATTGTAACCATACTTACCAAGTTTTCAAAGTTCTAATTATATATACTAGTGCTAATATTATAAATTCTAAAATATTTATCCAATCTAGTGTATAATATTTAGTGAACTAACTGTGTACAATAAAACATAAATATTTGACATATAAATAATTTGTACAAAACCTCAAAGTGAAATATACATGAATAAGAGACATACTATATAGGGGAAACTAAGATGAATAAAAAATCTAAGATTAAAAAAATACTTTCTTATTAGATGTGTAATCTTAAATCACCATATGTCAAAAATGTGTAATAGGATACTTGGGGCCTGATCCAGACTAACGCCTGCCGCCATAGGTACAGCGGCGTATGCGTAAGATAGTTAGGGAAACCTGTTCCTTAGGATCAGGTGTCTCTAACTGTTGCGTAGTTATGGAGAGGGGGCCATTCCTCGCCGTAACTATGCTGTAGTTAGGCAGGGAGGGCGGGGGAAGATAGGGTAATGAGGGCGGGTTAGGTCACTTAAGCTCCTGTAGCCGGCGTATTTATACACTGTTACGCTGGCTGAGGTTAGGGTAGGCTTCAGCCGGCGTAACAGCGCGCCACAGGGGGAGTGTCAGGGGGAGTGCATGCCGATACGCTCTGTGTTAGTACGCCGAGCACATCTGCGTAGCTCTGGATCAGACCCTTTGTTTCAATGTATTAGTAGCGATTCCTGAATTTTACAGTTTTTTAGCTTAGAGCTGCATCTGCTGGTTATTTAATTGTTTTTTTAAAATTATTTATTTATTTATTTATTTATTATTTATTTATTTATTTATTTTATTTTTATCATTATTATTTATTTATTTTTTTAGAGCTCTGTCTACTGTTTTTCATACAGTGTCACCTCTAGGCTGTTAGTTTGATACCATATTCCATCCTTTATTAATAGATCCAGTAGTAGTGATCCTTTTATCCTCTGAATTTTATGTAATTTATAATTGGATAGTTATTTATGTTTTATGGTGCACATTATCGCATAAGTTATTTTTTAGCACCCTACACTATATAATTTTTTGGTCAATTACTTATGACAAGAGGTATTTGTTGTAGAATAATAACACAAGACTGGATCCCAAAACAATGTATCCGCATTCAGATTTGCATTATCCAAACATCTGTGCATTTACAACTCTAACCATTCCCCTTGCAAAGATGGACTTCTCGTACCTAGGGCCTACCTTAAGTTTCCAATACCTGCAACTCATTGAGAGGACATGGTTATACTCTAAAAGACCGCATATACGCAATCTACATATCAAAACAATACGCAGATTACGTACAATAGCTACTACGCATGCGCAGCAGCTATTGTTTATTGAATTATGTCCGTGTATGGAAGACAGACGTAGTTCTGGATCTACCCCAATATCTTTAAATGTTTTGGTCAAACTGTCTGGTATGAATTGAGAGTATTGGACTCAGATCCCCCCTGATACCATGAACCATTTCTTTTCCGACTTGAGTCTAACTACAAACTGACATTGTACCCATTAAAACTGGCATCTTGTGATAACATCCATAATAATCCTGGGATGGCATGCTCAAGAGCTCCACATATTATATTACATTATATTTTATTTTCTTATGTACATATTATGTTATACTGACTATGTGACTGCCTTTTTACTACATGTGACATGTTAGTATGTACATTAAAATCGCTGACTGGATGTATTGATACGTTTGAACTCCAATAAAGATAATTTTTTTTAAAAATGTTTCTTTTAATCAAAATGATTAAAACTATATGCACCAGTATTCAAGAGAGTCAATTTAAAAAAAATATTGAAATCACAGAGTGCAGCATTGGTTTCTATTATTTAGCATTTAATAGTTCTTGCTGAAAACTCCACTGTACCCATTTACCACTGAGTCGGAATCCTGCGTTCTTTAATGCAGCATGACTTTTCTTATTATCAGGAGCAGCATGAGCATAAATAGGTGCCCCTCTGCTTTGGTTGATAGCAGCAAGCTTGAGAAGCATCATATGTGCAATCCCCATATTTCTGTAGCCTGGTTCAGTATAGCCCATACGTATCTCTACAGATTGTTCAGTCAACGACCAAGCAATAGGCTGATCTACTTCTTTTTTACGGACACAGATAGTAGGAAATTTCTTGATACAGCGTTCTATAAAATGTAGACCAATCTTCTTGCAAAATATTGATTGACCAAGAACAAGAGGTGCTTCATGAGGCAATAGTAGGGTAAACTGCAAATCATCTGGACTGCTTGAGCAAAGGAGACACAACAAAAATCCATTTATCAAACACCACCCAGAGAGAAAATTATTCTGCAATTTCATACTATAACCTGTAGTACCTTAGTACCTTGCTGTACAATAAAAATACATATAAGAAATTAAGGAGTAACCCCACTGAAAAGTTATAGACCTTTATCTAAATACCAGAAGGAGGGTATCATAACTAAGGAACAATTTTCCTTTCTGTATAATGAGGAGCCATCGATTCCAGTTATATACATTCTACCCAAGTTTAATCAAAGTTCTCAATCTACCCAATTCTCTGGGTAGATCGTGGTTGGAACAGATTCTATCATGGCCAATGTTTCCTCTTCTATAGATTACCATTTACAACCTTTTATGTAAATAAATGTCCATTGTATCTCTCTTACTTGAGAGATACAATGGACATCTTGAACGTCCTGAAAAAAGTCAGCTGGAAAGCAGGTTTTTGGCTGGTGTTAGCTCCTTATATAATATCATTGAGCACAATCAGGGTATTATTGCAGTCAGACAATTTTTTTTTTTTTTTGTTTAAACGTTTTTTTGAGTTTTTCACAAATAATGAAGATACAAGAGTACAATATAAAAACCATTGTGCACCGAGATAACAAAAGTCAGAGATAGGATGGTACATGGTATCATAATATCGATACAAATACACCAAGATTAGATTAGCTGTAAGTTATACAACTATCGGTGAAATCAGTCTAAATGAGTACATAGACACACATATATATATAATGGGAGACATGGAACAATAAATGCGGATTGCAAGACAATGCAAATTATGACAATGGCAAACTGAGCTGCTTTGAGGAAGAAGCATTGAAGCTCCCAATAAAGTTTGCCAATTGAATAAGATATAAACAATGGGCTATCATGTGTGCTTTGCAGTAGCTTACATCAGTCACAATTCGTAAAAGTGCAGGCATACACTGTATATCAGCAAGTAGCCAAGTGAGAAAAGTATAGACTAAAACAAAACAAATTTTAAAAAAAGCAAACAAAATAAACAAAACAAAACTACAAACAAACCAGCTGCCATGTGCTAAGGGAGATTGTATGACATATATATCTTGGTTTACGATAAGCCCATGTTCTATACATGTAATAATATTACTTCAAAGTGCGTAATAGTGCATAGCAGTGCGTGGCGACCATGCTCCTTACACATTATCAAGATTTCGGAGTAGGTTCCAGGAGGTAAGTTCAAAAGACTTCATAATATGTTCACGTTGGTCAACAGGCAAGTAGTCTAAATACACACCCCACTTTTTATGAAAGGCCTCAACCCCTTTATCAATATCCGGGTAGGTAGCTCTCCTGTCCAGGTAGATTAGCTCCAGCAATCTATCCTCTATGTTATGAATAAAAGGTGGCTAAGTCTTGATCCAGTTAGACAGTATGGTCGCCTTGGCGACAGTAACAATAACAGACATGAGGAGTAGATCTTGTTTGAGGGCTGGGAATAACTCAACCCACTCCCCAAAGTCAGCCCAGATTAGTGGGAGAAAGCTCTTAGGAACTCGCACCTGAAATATAGAGTTAATAAGACCAACTACCTTGTCCCAGAATTTTCTAATTTTGCCACATTCCCAAAAATTATGGATGAATGTCGCCCTGGTCCTATGACACTTGGGACAGGAACCTGATTCATCAGGGGTCATATGATGCCTTTGTGCCTGCGAGATATACACTCTATGCAGTGTCTTAAAGTGGGTCTCTTGCAGAGAGGAAGAGATCAGAACCCTTAGAGTCCTATCATAGTACTTCAATGGGTCCTCTGGAAATTTTAAACCAGGGACATTCTTTTCCCAAGAAAGTAAAGTGCGCTTCCACAATTTGGCGGGGTCTAATCGTGAAATTACCTCTGTGACATGACGGATGTGGAAGATATGTTTAGTAAAATATGAAACAATATCATCAATAGGGCTGTCAGACAATTTTTAAGTGAATCTGAGTATATGGAAGATCTGAAGAGATTTTTAATTGCATGTATAGATTTTATTTTAAACAACAACTATTTTCATTTTAACGATTGCTTCTTTTTACAACCAAGGAATACAGCCAAAGGGACCAGATTTGCACCCTGCTTGCCAATATTTTTATTGGAGTTTGAGCGGAGGCTGCCACCTCTTCAGCAGGGGCAGATCTGTTCCTCTGGCAACGATATATTGTCGACATTATTTTTATTTGGGGAGGCTCCAAAGAGGCCCTGAGGGAGTTTTGTGAGTTCATTAACAGAAATAAAGAGTGCATTATTTGATCCTATGATATTAGTAAAGTACAGGTAGATTTTTGGGACCTTAGGATTTATGTAGAAGAGGAAATCCTGTATACTAAGAATTTCTCCAAACCCCTCAGACATCAATTCTTTTATACCTATTACCAGCAATCATTACCATGCATGGCTGGCTAATATCTCCAAAGGCCAATTTCAAAGAATTAATAAGAATTGCTTAAATGTAGAGGTGGGGATCTCAACAAATGGTCATGAAGAAACAGTTTTTGAAAAGGGTTATAGGGAAACCGATTTATACATAACCAGTAAGGAGGTGTCAGAAATACAGCAGGATATGTTATTGGCCACAATAAACAAGGGGTCAAAGGAGGATTGTCCCTATGTGCCATTCATCACTCATTTTTCAAATAATCATAGGGATAATAAGAAGATCATTAAAAAACATTGGACATCTATATATATATATATATTGGATACTGCAATATATGTTGGTAAATAAACTACTATTACCTGTTTGCACCATAATATAAGTCTCAGAAGTGACTTCAATTTTTGGACTATTACAATGACTTGTTTGTAAGAGCACCCTGAGGAGTGGCAGTACTTCTTGGATTCTGTTATATATATTATATATATTGCAGAGTTCCAAAACTCAGGAACCTATCAGAGGAAATGTGAAAGTTACAAGAACGATTACCAGGGCGCAGAATCTTTGCTATCAGGTGGTGTTTACCAGGGCCCCTAATGGTGGAGATGGAATTGGCTGCACCCCAACAACAGGTCGCGGCCCCCGGAACTGAACTCATAGAAGAGAAAAAATACGTAAAGGATAACAGAGGAACAGTAAGAGCAGAAAGCGGGAATAGACAAAGTCAGAAGGAAGTGACTTGTGACGGACTACGTGGAACACTGAACCAGAACAATGGACCAAAGGGAAATCACAAGGACAGACAGGATAGACAGAACTCACCAGGATTCACACAGTCACACAGCAGTACCCCGGAGGGGTGACAAATACAGAAATGCGGGAGAGAGCGTGGGTTACACACAAGGAGATACATCAGGGAGAGAGGAGAAGAGGGGGAATGGCAAACAAGGGGTTAACAGTGAGGAACTGGGCAGGACTGGCGGGACACTTAAAAGCAGCAAGGCACCAAAGCAAGAGAGAGAGGCAAGGGACTGAACAAGGCAAGGGGAGAGAGCAAGGACAAGGCAATGAAGTAACAAGGCATAAGGCTGGGTTACACGTACAGAACACTATAACCAGCACAGAAGCATGGAAATGCTGGCTATTTACAAGGGAACTGGCCAATCAGGGCTGGAGGATTGGACCAGCCTCCTGCTACGATAGGCTGGAGAGAAAGGGGAAGACCAGCTGTAGTAATGAAACAGCAGCGAGTGCAAAGAGCGCAGCGGGTGCAAAGAGGCGGAAAGCGTCCTGGCTGCCTAGTAACCAGGACACATGAGCCGCTGACACCAATGGCAGTGTTGATCCTGGTTGCTAGGAGAGCACAGGGATCACACACCATGAGCTGCCATAAGAGCACGAAAGCTCGTAACAGGAGGAAGGCGTCCTGGCTGCCTAGCAGACAGGACACGTGAGCCGCTGACACCAATGGCTGTGTTGAACCCGGTTGATAGGAGAGCACCAGGATCACACACAGCGAGCTGCCGTAAGAGCGCGGCAGCTCGTAACATTACCCCCTCTGACGGGGGGTTAGGGAACCCGTATGTCTAGGTTTCCAGGGAAAGTTCTTGTAAACCTTTCTTCAGGACCGTAGTTCTTCCAGTGGCCTTGAACCCACTTGGCATCCAGAATAGCGTCGACAACAAATTTTTGCTGATCATTCACCAGAACAGGAGAGGGCTTCTTGAAGGAATCAGAGAATTTTTGAGAAAAAAAGACAAAATTCACGAACATCTTTAGCCCAGGAAGGCCGTCAGACATGCTGTGAGAGAAGTCTTTGACAGCTTTGAAGGTATACTTTAAAGCTGTCAGAGCAGTATAGCACATAGATATACAGCAGCGGCCATTGCAGGGAGTAGTACAGACAGGGATCAGCTGAAACCACGCTGTGTGAAGCGTGGCTTCGGCTGATTCTTATCTGTATTACTGCATGCAATAGCCACTGCTGTATATCTAGGTGCTATGCTGTTCTGACAGCTTTAAAGTATAACTTCAAAGTTGTCAGAGCAGCTTTATACACAGATATAAAGCAGCAGCAACATAGAGAGCACTCTCCTCCTCCCCTCTTCTGCTAGGATTATAAGGTGACGATTGTAGCGCCGTAGGGACGCTGAAGTTAGTGTAGGGGGGCGGGGGGAGGGAGGGTAATGAGGCTGGGAGGGCGGCGTTAACGTACTAACACCGCCGTCCCAGAGGAT
>WWET01005940.1:4714-22217 GCA_011038615.1 Limnodynastes dumerilii
CTTTCCCTAACCAGGGGTCTAGCGGCCTCACGGCCAGCGCTTCGCCTCTACTGAGGCTCGTATCTCGCCCTTACCTAGACTGCGAGAGAGGTAAAGTCACGCCACTACAAATGATCAAGCAATACAATACGGACAGCTCAGAGGAGCACCCTGCCGGTGCACTCGGAGGAGGTGCGTGGTATTAGGCTGACTTGGGAACATAGGGACAGATCCCAAACCCTACCTCAAAGGTACGTAACGGCTTAATCCAGCCCATACTGTACGATTTAAATGCCTCCCTCCGCCTACAAAGCGTAACTACGGGTGGTTCGTATGGATGACCCGCCTCTTCGTTCGTAGTTACGCTGATGGTACATACGTTCAGTGTTATATGCCGTAACATCTGCCGCGCACATGCGCAGTAAATACAAATAGGCGATTTTACATCAGCGACTAGCGTATAAACACTAGCGTACTTAGGTCTAGATCTACCCCATAGTCTCCCTTATGGATATCCTGATTCATATTTTGGCCAACCTCAATCCGAGCCGCCATCTTTAGTCCCTCCACTCTACATTTTTGCCTCTCCACCATTCAGCACGGATGTCCACCCAATCAGGGTCAAAGATTGAACCAATCAGGGTCAATCAGGGTCAAAGATTGAACCAATCAGGGTCAATCAGGGTCAAAGAGCCCCCCAAAAAACTCTATATGGATATGGCAATGAGCCGTGGATAATGTTACATACAACATTACATTATACTGTAAATATGTTTTTTAGGATTGGTGAGTGCTGTTTATAAATTACTTTTCCAGTAGCTGACAGCTTAGCACTGTTTTCTGTTGGCTGTGCCTTCCATCTTCATGCCGCCATCGTAGAATAGTGCTAAGCTGTCATCTTCTGGGAAGTCATTTATAAACAGCTCTTGGCAATCATATACCGAGTACTGTGAGTCTCCGCACTATAGCTTAAGTACAGATCTTGAAATATTCCAGTGCAATCAAACCACATACTATAGTCTGTACCCCAACTCAAGGAAAATGGGGGATTGTGCCCCTGCATTAATTACAGAGGATTAAACAAAATCACATCCTCTGTCACCAACTTCTGAGTTATCCAACAGGGTGAAGGGGGCCAACGTTTTTACCAAACTTGACTTACGTTATGCCTAGAACCTTATAGGGACCAGAGATGGGAATGAGCAAAAGACCACATTTAATACCAGAGATGGCCACTATACATGCCTGTAGTGCTCATTGCTATAGCTTCTGCCAATCTCCGAACCAGTGTTACGAACTCTGATGTGTGAGGCAAGGATCAGAAGGAACAGGTACTGTGTATGGAATGCTGTGAGTTTATTACAGGAAATGCAGTACTTACATAAAGGAAACAGAGCAGGTTAAACATAACAAATGCAGAGATTGATACATAAGGGTGTCTTCACATGGAAACACCAGATACAGAGGTAATGCAAGCAGAAAGGAAAAACTGGAACAGAACATACCAGGAGAAAACAACAAACTAAGTATGGAAATAAAGGCAAGGAATAACATAGGGCCTGATCCAGACTTAAGATTTAATTTCGTACGCAACCGTAACTATGTTACGCATGTTAGAGGATAATGCCGTCCCCCCCCTGGCACTCCCCTCTTACGTTTGTAATTTAGCTGACTTACGTGTCCAAAACCCTACTTTAACTTCTATCGGCTGGATCCAGAACTACGACCGTCTTCCACAGACGGCCGTAATTCAATGAACAATAGGTACTGCGCATGCGTAGTAGCTATTGTACGTAATCCGCGTATCATTTTGATACGTAGATTGCGTATATGCGGTCTTTTAGACACAGAGTATTGTCACACCCTGACGTATGGAAAGGTTCCAGTGCGTAACATCTGCCACGCAGACCACTTTTCGAAAGTCGACTGTTGTTATTTATTCTGAATCTGGCCCAGATAAACCTGAGAGACACAGACAAGGTTTCAAATAGAACTAAACATGGCAGGGAAATGCAGCTGCAGTGGAGACTGAAAGCTAAAATGACGATGAGTCTGCTCAGTGAGGAACTGATATAAAAAGCCACGGAGCAGGTGCTGGTAATCAGACACATGAGTCAACTAATGACATGAAGTAATATTCCAATGGTAGCCCCTAGGGGAATGTCAGGATAATGTCCAAATATCCAGCCATGTAAGTCCAGGACAAATTAAAATATTATAAAGGAGTAGTTGTAACACCAGCAACCTCTTCTTTGGCCTTTTACTTGCAGTTATCTCTTACCATTGCTTCTACTAATCATACCCATGCAACTGCTTTAGTAAATTCTGCTTTCCGGTTGCCAGGAACTCTGTACTGTATTGTATCTCTTATTACACTTTTTTCATCTGCATTTGTGGATCTTGCTATACAATTACCCTGCGACTCTGTATAAACCATTATCTTACTTCAGTCATCTCAGTTCTCTAGTGTTATCCTCTATGAGCAAGCGTTACTTGAAGCCACCTAGCTTCCTCCACCTAGCCACTTCCACCTGCGCCAGGGGACCCGATCCAGATACCCAGAAGCCAATTAGTGTGACACTCCCAGCATCCTTTGCAAACTTTTCAGCTATGTCTGTCCTCTGTGTTACAGCAGGTCAGGAAATGTAGTTTGTCAACACCTGGGGAGCTGTAGGTTGATCGGCTCAGCAATAAATGTCATTACTTTCCAAATCCTGCTGCGCAGATACACTTCAGTCTCCACCTTACTTATTGTCAATATACCCCGCACACTTGACATTTTACTTTCAACTTTAATATTATTTTCCAGAGCAGCCTATACTTTAGTTATTTGTCCCCTTTCCTTTGCCATTTGCCTCCAATTATTTTTAATAGTTGTAATTTTTATAGTTTGTCGTAAAACTCGAAATTACCTGGGATCATTGCTTGGCTCAAGGGCAATAAAATGTTTAAAGTTTATAGTCTGGATTGAATTTTTTAACATTCAAGCGTCGTCCCTTTCAGCTCAACTGAGTTACAGCAATTTCATCTAATCTAAAGGCATCAAATGGTGAGTATTTTTGTGTGTGGGCATAATCTGTCTGTAGCATTGTGTATAATCACTATGGAGAAAGCTTCTTAGCTTTGTCCATGAATTGATTTAATGTAAGTCAGGAAAAGAAGACTATTGTCATAAAAAGAAAATAGATTCATGCTCTTTACTGTGAACGAACTGCAACTTAATCTTTTATTTTAGAGGGGTGACCCATTTCTTAGCAAGCGCAATTATTTAGACCTGATCTTGACCTCCGGGAGTTTCCTGTACGCATGGAGGGGCTGTGTTCACATCTAAGAAGCTTCAGCTTCCTAGGTGCGTAGATTACCGAAATTACCTACTACTCAGAGTAGTTTAGTTAGAAAGAGGCAGTGCTTTGCCGCCTCAGGGAGTGTCTAGGTAGAAGTAGGAGGGGGGAAGGGGTTTAGATTAGCCAGGGAGGGCGGGGGCGTTGGGGAGAGGCATTGTCTGTGCGTCATTGAAATGTTAGTGGGTTCGTGGCGAAAAGTCGAAGGATAAAAGAGATGGAGGTACCTACAACAAGTATAAACCATCTACCATGAAATGGAACCTCGAAACCATTTTGGAGGGGGAGATAGTTCCCTTGAAACGTACGTGCTTGACAGACTGAGTAATCGACAGGGGCTGTCTCAGTTTGGGAGATGTACCAGTCTGCATGGACAGGAGACATGAAGAAATGAAGTAACCAAAACACACCGGACCGACAGGACAAGACAGGACGAGACAAGACGAGACCAGACGAGACAAGACAAGGCACGACACGTAAGGGAGGTGGGGGGGAAGGTCAGGTCTAAGCATGGCAACCCCACTCATGTGACCGGGGAGGGACAGGTTGAAACAAGGATCTTGAGATCAAAATGACAGCCTTTTAGGTAGTGGAAGGGTTGAGTGCATCAGTTTAGGAGGGGGAGGTTTTGATTTCTAGCCAATAGAACCAAGTGGCCACGTGCTGGGAGGCCTGCTCAAGGATCATCTGTATGCCTATCCACACCCACCCTTGCAGGGATTCGGCACGTGGCTTCTTGAGTTTTCATAGCGTATGGAACACATAGTTTTTTATGCTTGTAGATCCGTAGCATAACATCTGGTGCGCGCATCCACACAGCCAGAAAAACACCGGACTATCGGGAGCAGCTTGTGGAAGTCAGGTGTTGCTCAGGATCAGGTCCATTGAGCGAGACTTTTTGGCACTGCACTTGCATACACCTTGATGCTAATATAGAAGAACACATTCTGAATGATTCACGCCTAAAGGGAAGGGGACAGAGGGAGGGGCTAAGTTAACAAGTGGGCGTTGGAGGTATGTAGATTGCACAGTAAGGGCTGGTGTGGAAATGTTAAGATAGGGTCCTGGGAATGTAACGCCGTACGAGCGAGAGGAGTGGCCTACCCTTGCCCCTATGAAGTTTAGGATGCAGTGGGGATCCGGTACTTGACTACTGCTGTTGCTTCGGATAGAGGTCCAATCACAGCATCAATCCTCTCTATGCAGCCTAGCCCTAAGACTGCCATCCCCACAGCCTAACCCTAAGTCTCCCTTTCTATGCTGCTGTCCCTTCCCCACAGACTTACCCTAAGATTCCCCTTCTCTGATTCAACCCCTCCTCCCAGGCTAACCGTAAGTCTCCCCTCCCTGCACTATACTATAATGTCTCTCTTTTATTGAACATATATCTGTGCAATAATATTTATGGGTAAACTATGCATGTAGGTCTGGATTCACAGTTACATAGTTTTTGTCTTACGTACGTTGTTTTAAGAATTGAGTTACTACGCATGCGTAGTAGCTTATTTATGCTATCTATGTACCATTTCTGTGAATCCAGACCATAGTATTTAAAATATTACGGGGACACACTAGTAAGGATTGTACATAAAATTATTGTTGCACACATTATTCATGGCGCGGCATGTCATTAACACTTGGCATGCTGACGCTTACAGTATTAAAAGGCACAGCATGCACTGCAATACATGGGCATGCTGTGCTTTCTAGTACTATATGCAGCAGCATGCTAAGGGTTAATAGTATGCCGTGCATTGTATTTTTAACATGAAAAACACTTTTATAATCTTTAAAAAATATATATTATTGTAATTCTTTAGTTTATAAATACTACAGAGCATGGAGTGTGGCGATTTTAACAAAATGGAGACTCACACACTGCTCTTTTTTTGGCAATTTTTTGGGGGGATTTTCAGCAATTTTTTTTTTATCAAATGCAGCTACAGTAGTTTCAATTTCCCCCAAAAAACGCCAAAAACTTCAATTTCTAGGAAATTGACCTTAGTACATTTACCCCCTGACATCAGTTTAGACTTTGTGGGACTTTAAAAGGGATATTCCTCTGTTTTCCAGTATCATGCTAACATAAGTCTCACATCTTACAGCTCAGACACACACACACAACCAGGGGACTCTGCTTGTGACAGGCAGCAGCTGCGATGAAGATGATAAAACTCACTCTTGGCTCTTACGTAGCAAAGGACATCCTGTTGGGGGTGGGAATTTGTAAACGGATTTGAAATTAGAAGTAATTAGCTCCAGCGTTTTGGCGACCCTACGAAATGCATTAAAAACGGCAGAGCAGATGCTGGCTGGTTGAATGGAACAGTTTGTACATTTAGACTCATCGGAAGTACCACTCGAACATATTAACATCTCGTCAAGGGAGGATGTTTGTTAAATTGCACAGACAGCACATAATCAAACACTGGAAAGGACGGATTGACTCGCTGGACTCCTCGATCAGTCAACTGATAAGAAGCAGGGCCCGATGCTGACTTCAATAAGGTTCCGCTGTATTTTGCAAGTGCCACCGAAACGCAACTGGTGTCCTATCCTCACTGCTATGTCCATTGTGAAGGGGGGGAGGGGCATGACACAGAAGTTTAGTAACTGTCCATTGTCAAAGACATAGGGCCGGATCCAGATCTAAAAACGATAGACGACTTATATACAGTATGCTGCATGTATGCGCAGTACAGAGAATTCTGCATAGGAAGGCAGCCGCCATTCTGTGCAGAATTCACTATCCGCATGCTGGGAGAGCCCACTCACCATGCGTACAGTAGAGCTGCATTCACATCTCCGCCACGGCAATATCCTGGTTCTTACCACCCTGAGATGATCCTTTTAACACTGCAGGGTTGACCTGGGAAATGGTAAACAAATCCCGCCAATCAGGTTTGTTTAGGTGAGATCCAGGTTAAAAAAACTCAGGTCTCTCCATTCACACTGACCCCCTAACCCGGGCCGGACCTTCTTTTTCCTGGGTCATTAGACCTGGGTAGAGGGCCCCGTCCCTTTCACATCACACCTCTACCTGTGACGATGTCATAGCTGTAATTAACATCTATGGAGACAGCATGTAGAACCTCTATTTCCAACATGGTTTTTTGTTGCATAAGCTCATATAACAATCAAACACAATGTGATGCTTGATAGGCATTGTGGGGGTTTTCTTTCCTAGCTAACCAATGTAAAAAAATACTAATTTCAACATTTCAAGATTTTATTTTTTTTTTTAAATCAACATTTCCCCTATTTTTATCTAGGCTGCCAGTACAAAATATAGGGATCATTTCCATACCTTAAGTAAAGGGATCACAAAGTTAAATGATACTACAATCATTTCATATAGCTGTGACGTCTCTGCACCTTTAGATAGACAATCTCTAGAGCTGGTGCAAATGATTCAACTGAAAGGGGGTGTACCAATACAAATTTTAGGGTGCAAATTGAGATCCTTTGCTGCATAGGCTACATTAGTTCACCCTTTTCTTTCCCCATAATGCCCCTTCCAGTTGCATACCCTCCAATATTTTTTAATGGAAAAAAGGTGCACCTGGGGGGCGTGTCTGTGAAGGGGCGTAGCTTGTCCGGTGAAGGGGCGTAGCTTTAATCTGCTCTCATTTGCATGTATGATATGGTGCTCCGAAAGGTAAGCCTAACCCTAACTCCCCCCCCCTAACACTAAAAGTCCCCGGAGAGGTTACTTACTTCTCCGGAGCTGTCAGCGGTGGGTCCTGTGAAAATGAATAAGCGAGTATATCAATCGGCACACTCACCTATTCATAAAAAATAAAAAAAAATAAATGCTGGCAATCGAACTAGAGACACAGCCAAAAAGGAACTTTCAGCTGTCTCTATTTCTAAAAGCAGCCCTTCATAGCGGGGACTGCAACCAGACGCATGTGAAGGGGGCCCGAGATATCGACTGCCCAGGCCTCCACAGGGTTTAATCCGGAACTACTTAAAACTCATACTCTTCCTAACTGACCCTTTGGCCCCAAGATAAAAAAAAAAAAAAACAAGAACATTAATTTGGATGCAATTACTTTCACACAGAAAAAAACAAAATTAAAAGCAATAAAGTGTGGAAAAAACGCCTCAATATCTATGTATTCAGCAGATTTTAATTCTGTGCTTTTAATCGTCACAAAGAAAACAAGACGATATGATCCAGACTTCTGCAAATTTAACAGCAGCAAGTTTAAAGCCACAATTTTGTTTGTCAGGGGTGAAAAAATAGAGATTGTTAAAAATATGATAACCTTCCAACACTACGGACTTACACTCTGCAATCAACACAGAAATACGTCTGAGGCCGAATCGGCCCGTGAATCCCTTATTTTCAATTACCGTTGCTTTTGCTCTCCGGATTCTGCCACTTTTGCCATTATATAAATAATGTGTCAGTAAAAATAGCTGACAGTCAGAAACATGTAATAAAATTGTCAGCAGAAATGTTTCTGCCTGATAAACTTGACAAATAAACATATGTATTGAAAACATGTTTGCATATATTAGAAGGGAAATGCACGTCTTCAAGGAGGAAAAAAATCTCTAAACTGCGGTAACTAATTAAAATCGGTCATTTTATGGCACAGTATTGACAGCAGTGAACATTTATACAACGTACAAAGAGCATGAGAATAATGGTCTGCTCTTCACCAAAACTAAACTGAGAATCCGGTTGCAGTCCCCGCATAGAAAACCTTATTTCCGAAATAGGGACATCCGAAAGTTCCTTTTCATTTGTTCCTATTTCGAAAACACCTCCATTTTAGAATTTTTTTTTCAGAACGGGTGAGTATGCCGATCGATATATTCACTCATTCCGTTTTGGAAACGCCGCTGCCGCTACCGCAAGACCTGGACCACTGGAAAGATGAGTAACCTTTCTTGGGCTAGGGTCAGGCTACGGGGAAGGGAGGGTTAGGGTCAGGCTGCAGGGAAGGGAGTGTTAGGGTTAGAGTAATGGAAGGTGAAGGTTAGGGTTAGGCTATACAGAAGGGAGGGTTAGAGTCAGGCTGCTGGGAAGGGAGAGTTACGGTAATGGAAGGGAGGGTTAGAATTAGGGGAAGTGTTAGGGTTAGTTTAGCCACTTTCACACTTGCACCGTGTTCGGTTCTCCGTGGATCGATTGCTATGCCTCATCGAGGCATATGCAATCGAAATCTCAGTCAGTTTCGAACTAGGGCCGTTCTAAGTTGGGACCCACACCCCTAAGAATCAAGGGGGCAAATTTAAAATTGGCAAACAGAATTAGAGAGGGGAAGCTTCCTAGTTCAACTCGAAATGACAAGTTGTTAGGCTTTTTGCGTGCAATAAGTAAAAGGTAAGTATGCAGACGGCCATTTTTAGAGAGGTCAAGAAAATAAATCATGGACTGGCAGTTAACTAAGACAACATGTCTTCCATAATGGAGACAGAAATGTAAAAATAAATTTTGATCTCTAATAGGTTAGATAACAGTCTTTAATCATGTCATCATGAAAATGGCCACCTCCATAGGTCTCAATGCAGGCAAATGGCATATATTTTCAGTCTTCGCAAGGGTGTTCTTAATGGCTTCTGGAACTGAGTCAGCATCAGAGAGATTGCCAAGCACGTCAGGGAGATCATCCTCTCTTCAGGGAGTCAGGGAGTTTTCCACTATTCAAGGAGTCTCCCTGATATTCAGAGAGAGTTGGAAAGTATAGATAAAATGTATTCGCTGTAAATTTAGCCTTTTGATTCGATATCATGCTTTTCATCATTTTATGCACTGTATGCTCAAACAAAAGTCTATTTCTTAAAATGTTTTTGTGTTCCGTATTAAAGAATGTGATCATTGGACAAATGTTAGTGTAATGGGAATATCTGCCATTATTAAGCTGAACAGGTGAACAGGATAAGATTTTAAGGGAAACAGAATAAGATTTTCACATGTACTCTCTAAATGATTTTCTTGTGTGTGAGTTGTGGATGTCTGGCCACTGGCTTGGAATTGTCACAGTGAATGACCTGCGCGTGTTTTAAATGTGAAAATCCTTTGGAAAATGATAAAGGACAGGGACATTTTTTTAGTCTTGAGATGACAGAAGAAGAGCAATTAGTTTACAGTTTGTTCAGATTCAGTAAGCCTTAAACAAGCTCTGTTGACTCTGTTTCTAAATGACAAAAAAATAATAGTGAAAAGTAAAAACGAGATAGAAAAGAAGTTTAGTTTCTTAAATCTGACTGAAACATATTAATATTTGTTTTTTGTTTTGCACAGTGTGTAATTCTAACTAGAATACCAGAGGGGACAGGGAGGAGGAGCTTACATGGGCTGACTTGTAGGCTGTTTCACTATGAAAGTCTCTATGACTGAAATTCAAGAATTTTAGTCATACAGACTCATCAGTGATCCGCCGGTTGATGCATTGTGAGTCCCCGCTGCGAAGGCTCGCATTTCGAATTAGAGAAAGCCAAAAGCTGTTTTTTTCAGCTGTCCCTATTTCGAAAGCGAACCCTCTCAGAATATTTTTTAATGAATGGGAGAGTTAGCGATTCGCATATTCACCCATTTACTTTCGTAAGCGCTGACACCGGGGACTTAGTGTTAGGCTGTGGAGTGGAGACTTAGGGTTTGGGTCAGGGAGTGGGTTGGGGGAAACTCAACTTTGGTCAAGTTATTTGTATTCTTTGCATGCAGGGATATATCTTTGAATTGCTTACTGCACACAGATACTGACCAGCTTTACTATCACACTGTTATTGAGACTTGGGATAGGAAACATCACCTCTCAACTCTAATACTGTTTGCAACAGATGAAATATGACTCCCCCTGCAATCAACATGGTTTAGCCCAAGAGTAACTCATTTCAAGCACTTAAGTCTGGATCCAGCCCATTTTGTGCAGAGCCAATCAGCTAGAGTCACAGAACAAGAGCCTCACTCTTCTGCCCAGGATTGGTGAGTGGAGCTGATATCAGGACCTTTCCCTAGAGTGATACCAGCCTCCCGCTGGGATTAAGAATCTTGGAAGTGTATGGCCAGTTTTAGCTAAAGAAAAAAAAATGTATATAAAAAAAGCACTATAATTAAAATGCAAAATGTTGCTAATTAGACAGTAAATTGGGAAAAAAATATAAACAATGATTTTTATTTTTTTTTAATTTATTTTTCAGTTTATTTTGCGATTGATTTCCTTCTCCTGCCCTCAGTGTGAGTTGCAGAGATCCCTGGAAAATTGCTGTTCATTAGTCTCACGTGTCAGTTACAGCAGACAGGGCAAGGGAAAGCGAGGCATCTATACGTTCAGCTTGTCAAGGAAACAGGCAGGTTACATGTGTAAAGAGTGAACTGCCCCTTTCAGCATATAGTAGTGTCATAGCTACTTGTCTGATATTATTCTATAAAGCGCCCTTTTGTCACATAACAAATTGGAAACACTACAGACGTCAAGTGAATATATTTTGTTTCCTTCTATTTTATTTTTTTAAATAGATCAATCAATATTTACAGATGTCATAAAAACAAATACATTCTATTAGCATGGAGAGCGAGAACTAAAATATTCTCCAACAAATCATTCTGCAAGTGATCAGTTTGTGTGATTGGGGCTCCCCGCTGCTTCCGATTCGGCACAGATTCACATCTTTCCGCTGTTTGCATCAAGGCCTCCCAACTGAGTGTAAATTAGCACAGCAATAAGAGATATTCGGTTGAAATTTTGTCATGCAGGGTGCATAAAATAAAGGGTCTGTTTTATGACGTTCTCTGGAAAAAACGGATTTTTATTTGTCCTAGTTTTTGCAAAGTCGATGAACACTCGGGAAAGGAGAATTTACGTTCTGCAGAATCAAATTATTTGTTTCCTGGTGTTAAAGATAAATAACAAATGTGTCAGAAGCCGTCTGAATGACTCATAATCTGTGGTTTCTTGTAGGCGATGCGATTGCGTTTGTCCTTAACTGGAGATCGCGTGTCGGTGCAAATGAGATTGCAGGGGACAGTTGCACAGCGGCCAAATGATATAATACTTTCACTCTCAGATTCAAATGACCTTACAGACAGGGGCAGATGTAGACGTACACTCCAGTAGCAAAGAGGCAACATGACCCATTCCGTTAGGTACAATGTATTCCGCTTCTGAGCTTCCAACTGTCACTCACCTGGTTTAAATGAATTACCTGATATTTAAAAAACTCTTTGCCTCTTCAACAAAGGTGGTTACCATAGTAACTGACAGTTGAACGCTGAGGAGTAGAGTATTTTGGAACTCTAAACTGTCAGAAGCTAGTAGCTGCTGGGGTTCCGTGGTTGTAGGCCCCCCTCTCTCTTCTGCGCCTTGTAGTAGCTGAACCCCCTGCCACCACAGTAGTTCAGGGTTGCCCACTTTTTAAACTTTCTCTGAACCCGGAGGGAAACCACTGATTTCTGCAAAGGGTGGAACTTAATGATGCGATTTATGCGAACCGCATCATTAAGCCCCACCCCCCTGTCAATCACTCCTGTAGTCCCTAGTGTTCCAGGAGATGGGCGGGGCTTGATGACATCATCAAGTCCCTCCCATCCCTAGTAACTCTAGGGATTACAATAGATATTGATAGCTGGTCGAGACTTGCGGGAGCTTTGCTGACTCCCCAGTAGTCTGAAGGCATAATAACATAAAAAGGTGTCATCGTTCTTTAATTGCCAAAAACAGCTAAAGGTTTGAAAATCTGTTTAGATGCCAGAGTTAAACTGCCAGGCAGGGCCCAGGGCCGCCATCAAGTGGGAACAGCCAGGACTAGTGTACCGGGCCCGGAGCTGATGGGGGCTTACCAAGTAGCTGGCCAATTCGCAGGAAAGAAGGATCTTAACAAGGAAACTACGCACGGACAATGCCTCTCCCAGTCTTCCCCCCGCCCTCCCCAGCTAATCTAAATCCCTCCCACTTTTACCTAAACACTCCCCAAGCTGGCATCTTTCTAACTAAACTCTTTAAAGGCCGCACGCATGCATAGTGGGTCATTTTGGAAATCTACGCACCTAAGAAGCCGTGTGCATACAATCTATTTATAAACAACACTGTCTTAAGCTGTCAGCCTCTGCCATCTCCCTTAGCGTTCCCTGCCACAGAGCCCTTTACACTCCCTGTACCTACGGAAGTTACACCACTGTGAAGGAAATATATCATGAGACGTATCTGCATTGTGATTGGCTGTGCTGTATCTGTACACAGCCTGCTGTACTTGCATAAGGATTCACAGCTATGCTTCCATGTGCTTCCCACTTACACCTCCCATTATTTGCATGGAGTTCCATTCAACACGAGGCACGTCTCTTTTACACCAGGTCCACGATGGTTATGGAGGTGAATTTACTCTACATCAGGGTACACAAACATTGCACACAGTTTCATTAACTGGATAAATGCAGCTCCTGTAAATGTCAATGCAAACTGCCTATGTGGAAACACACAAAGATGCATTAGCGTTAATTATTCCCTGCGGTAAAGCAGGGAAAACAGCGTTAAATTAACGCTGGCGTAGGGTTTTTAAACAATTGAATCGGGCCCAAAGAGTCTTTATCTCATAAATATTGCACACTCCAACCCCCCCCAAGTAAATATTGATGATATATTGATATTTTCCGGATCCCTATATAAATTAATGAGCCTGTGTCACCGGTCGCCTGAAGGGACCGAGGTGATTTGTGATTCTGCTTCTTCCCTAATTTGCTATCTTCCTGGGGCTGTACATTATCACAAATAACAAATGACATCTATATACCTCACTCATTAACATGCATTAGGTACATCGAGAAAACAATAGTCCTGTCTACCAGGTTCTGCTTTATTGGAATCCATACAATGAAACCTTTACAAGGTGGTTTTAACCTAATGAATTGGAGTAATAATTTTACAAGTCACAGCGCAAGATGGTTCACTTTAATTACAATTGGTTAGTCAAGAAGAATGACATGAACGTGTTTCAGAATGTCATTGTGTTGTAGAAGACACGTTCAGAGGTTAGAAGCTTAAACGGTGCATTCAGTACTCAGTCTGGGGACAGGGCAGGGCCAGATTAACAATGGGGCTAAAGGGGATACAGTCCCAGGCCTCCATCTGAAAATAGGCCCCAACATACTACACATCTCCAGGCCTCCCACTGCGGTGCCTAAGGATAAACGTCAGAGACTGATATCCTCTTCCAAAGCATACTATGTAGTGTGGGCCCTTGACAGGTTTCAGCCCCAGGCCCACAGGGCCCTCAATCCGGCACTAAGGGAAGGGTATGAGTCTTTGAAGAACGTTGTTGTGGAGGTTGTGGTTAGCAGGTTGCTTAGTGCATCCTGCAGTCGGATGCCCAAATGCTCCAATATGAGCTCTTTGGATCCCACCTCTTGTTGTTTTCAGTTAGATTGCAATAGACGATTGATATGATCCATGGATAAATGGTCAATTCGGGACAGCCCCACTGAAATTGTTGGGAACAGTGCCCCATTAGTGTCCATAGAAGAAATAATTTCGTACAGGCATGCCATCATGAAAATAGAGGTTTAATAAATGTAGCCTGAGTAAGGTTAAACTTCCTGAGTGGGTTGGACCTAGTGATGTCACTCACCAGGCTATTGGTGGACTGGTTTATGACTGTGGCCTAGGGTTTATAAGTGAGGCAGACAGGAAGTGGATCCTCTTTTCCCTTTGGATTTCTCCACTCTTTCGTCACGTGTAGTCTATGTTATTGTCAGTCTTATTGGATTTGGCAGGTTAGTTTGAAGCAGTTATAGCTTGCTGATGGCTATTATGTTGAGCACAAGTGGTGATTGAGCCGAGGTGGCATACTGGTTTATAGGCATTGGACTGTCATGGTTTGAGTCTTGTCTTCATGGGTGTTATTGGACACCATGTGGGATGGAAGGATGTACCAGTTTGGCAGGATGGTTGGAGGACAGATAAGAGCTCCAGCTCAGGGGTGGATTGGCCATAGGATTTACAGGGATTATTCCCGGTAGGACAGTGGCCTCTGGAGGCCACTCAGCAGCACCTATATTATTTGAAGGAGACTAGGATGTTGACTTCATGGGTGGTAGTTGCTATAATGATGTCTGTATAGAACAGCATTAGAATGCTGTATGTATTGGGTGGTGGTCACTAGGATATTGTATGTATGGGGGAGTGGTCACTAGGATGTTGTATGTATTGGGTGGTGGTAACTAGGATGCTGTATGTATTGGGTAGTGGTTACTAGGATGCTGTATATATTGGATAGTGGTCACTAGGATGCTGTTTGTATTGGCTGTGGGTCACTGCTGATCGGCATACTCACCCATTCTGAAAAACAATTCTAAACTGCAGGGTATTCGAAATAGGGACATTAGAAAATTTAGGAACTTTCGGATGTCCCTATTTCGGAAATGAAACTTTCTTACCGGGGACTGCATCCGTTAAATAAGAGGGGGAGGGGGTGTAGGAGGGAGCTTTAGGATGGGTGCGGATGCATTATTAGCGTGAATTCAGTCCTACATCTCCAAACCCCTAACCCTTCATTAGCATAACTCACCCTGCCTGTGTGACAGGGCTTCGGCAACAAGAACTTATGTACGTGAAGTCCTTATGTACGTGAAGTCCTACGCAATGAAATCTGGCCCTTTAACTGTAACGTAAAATGTAACAACAACGACAACAACAACATAACTAGCTACCAAGATGACATGTTTCCACAGAAAAGACTATCAAAGCTCCAGATGTCCAGAAGGAAAACCTACACCCCCACAGACAGCTATTTATGCAGACATACACAGGAGCTGCTCGCTGACTTCATTACAGGTTTTAAATTCACGTGTGATGCAATTAGGCAGCTAGAGGTAAAAATGTGTTTTAGCTGTCCTCATAGCTTAGTGAGTGAAAGGATTATAGGCCGACACCTCAGGAAAGTGCATAGCAATAAAACCAAGAGAGCTGAATGTCACATTAACAATACCCTTTCTATATCCAGGAAAGGACGTGTAACCTATACAGATATCAGGTCACAGGGGAGATTGCAGACCCTCCAACAGGATCCATTCCTCAAGGTACTAAATACTGGATTGAATCCAGTCATGGCGTATCCCCTCCGCTCACCTAAACTGCGTAAATTGTACAGTATGGATGTGTTATAGGGGTTATGTGTGGATCGGGTGGGGATCCCTGCTTAGAATGGCAATATTTCGATAGGGCCGTTCCTTCCCAGCCAGTTCTGAACTGGCTGAGATATCGATGGCTTATGCCTCGATGAGGCATAGCAATCAATCCCGGAGCACCGAACACGGTGCTCCTATAGGTAAGAATAAAACACTACCCCAACCTTTCCCCTAATTCTACCCTACGATTCACAGGTCAACGTAGTTTGCGTCAATTTAGTAACTATGCATGCCCACCTCATTGGATCGTAATAATATGCTTGGAACTTCCAGAAAAAATGGATGTCTGAATATGGTCCAATGTGTCCTCATTGTTAAGGAAGGGTTCGCAGAATTCCTTTTAAGAGCCTGACTCTAACTCTCCCTTCTGTATAGCCTAACCCTAAGACCCCCCTCCCTGCAGCCTGACCCTTCTATGGCCTTAACCCTCCCATCCTAAGAGCCTAACCGTAACCCCCTCCTAAGACTAAAAGTCCCTGGATAGGTTACTCACCTCTCCGGCGGGTCTTCAGCGAAAATGAATGGGTGAGTATGGCGATCGGTACACTCATCCAGTCATAAAAAAAAAATCTAAGATGGCTGCCATTCCAAATAGAGACAGAGGAAAAGGAACGAATAGGCAGACCATCAGACCGGGGACTCCGGACCCTGTGGAACAAAGGGTCTTACGGACCGCTCATCCACATGGGTGACTTAAGGCTGTAATTCACCTAAAGTCTGCACAAGAGAGAGGCTGACGGTGACTTGCGAGTGCTTCGAGCCCCCGTTTCTTGAAGTGGGCATTTCCGTGCGTATAATAGATTCGTATGCGTGTATCTACCGTAACCGTGCCCTCAAATGGTCATTTAAATGCCTTCCCCCACCCACTTACACGGATCTTCCTCCGGACAGATTATAAACACGCCCCTCCGTACGGATCTTCCCACGCGCGATTCCCAGGTCCGTGCCTACTGGACTTCCGTGCGTAAAATCAACGTAGATTGCGTCAATTTAGTTACTATGCATGCGCACTTCATTGGATCGTAATAATGGGGTAGATCCAGAACTACGTTTGCTGTACGTTTATTCGCGGAGCGTATTTTCGTGCGCATAAATTCGTTACACTCCCCTCGGCACATCCCTTGAACGGACGTATTTTGTCAAGATACGCTTTCCATACCCTACCTTAACTTTTTCCAGCGTAACCGCATTCATACGCACACGTACGTATGGGCTAGACGAATTTACGCAGCTAAGCACGCCCACACTGTACACTTTGAATACAAATCCCCGCCTACTTCACGTATTTCAGAGTAACGTAAAATTGGCACGCCCACACGTAAGTATTTACGTGACACATACGTGAATGGCCCATACGTTCACAATTACGCTACGTTAATGTGTGCGTATTTTCTGTGGTGTGCATGCACAGTACGTACTAAACCGCGATTTTACATCTCCGCTACGCGTAAATTCGCTCCGAAGCGTTGTTCTGGATCAGGCCCAATATGCTTGGAACTTCCCGAAAAAATGGATGTCTGAATATGGTCCAATGTGTCCTCATTGTTAAGGAAGGGTTCGCAGAATTCCTTTTAAGCAAGTTGAGTGGCCTCCCCTCGACCCCACAAAAATTGAATCTAGCCCGCACAAGGCTTCGAGCACCATGGGGGCCAGATCAGTCATGTTCTTATTTCACATACAATTATGGAGAATCTTATTTGATGTTTAATTCCTTTTTTTGGTTTTTAGGTGACTGGTTTTAAAACAGGAGAAAAGGAAAGATGACCAAAATAGGTGTGTGTTCCTGCCATCCTTAATATATTCATGTTATGATTAGATATCAATATTTAATCTTGTGTTTTTTTTCTGCTGCTAACTGCCTCTCCCCGCATTAGCTAATATCCTGGCAAGATGTTTCTGTGATGAAGATAAGTCGTTGACCTAAATTATTGCAGACAAGAAAGATGCAAAGGCTGCACAGAACGTCTCATAGTAAAGTTAAAGTTGCTAATTAGAGAGACAGAGAGAGACAGAGAGAGAGAGAGAGAGAGAGAGAGAGAGAGAGAGA
>WWET01005940.1:56652-69576 GCA_011038615.1 Limnodynastes dumerilii
TATATATATATATATATTTATTTTTTATTCAAAAAAACTGGTTTCAAGGTTTCAACTAAAAGAAAAGTTTCAAATTATATTTTTGGCTTGGTTTTTATTAAGCCTATTTTTTTTCCCATTTTTGGTATGCAATCTTGGAATCACTTTGACTTACTGAGAATTTTATTAAATTGGCACATTGAATTCCACTAAATATTATTCAATTATGCTTTTATAATGTTATTTAATTATATTGTAGAAAGGACTAGGGAAGGGGGAGTGGAGTTAGAAAACATGACAACTCCTCCTGTTAAGAACCTTCTCCCTCACCAACACATCACTCATTATTAAGCATTTTAAGCTGCTTCTTCCAATTCATATAAGAACAGATCAGATCCAAAATTTGAATATAAGTGGAACAAAGGTAGAAAGTTACAACTGGCCAAAACCATTTGATTTCATCATCAAGTTCAGTGTAATTATTGCTAAGTAGATTATAGTCTGACAAGTACTAGTATGTGCTATAGAGTTACAGGACAACTGATAGTTATAGTTTCATTATGTGCTTATTTAAGCATACAGTTGGGCCCAGAAAAAACTTTCTCTGCCATCATTCTTCTGTCGCGACATGGTGGGGAAGGTAGACTGCAGTCCATAGCAAATCCTTAAAGCTTTGTTTTCTTAACATTTAGCAGCTGCTGACTTCTTTCAGAGATCAGACATTGGAGCTGACAACATCCATTCAATCCACAGGATTTCATACTGTAGGACATAGAATATGTGACCTTAGCTCCATTGTCTGATCTCTGCAGGAAGCCAGTAGCTGCTAAATGGTAAGCAAACAAAGTTTTAATGATTTCTGAAGGCCTATTCAACTTTCCTCAGCAGATGGGCCTACCATGCATGCCATTCCCCCTCATGTATGGCAGACTTTTGACTGTTTTTGGAAAAAGTTGAACTAAGCACAACTGTAGCTCCCAAAATTTTGACACACAAAAAGTCCTGCCCCGCCTTTGTACAAACTCCACCCATTTCTGCTCACAAATGACCATATATGGACAAAGCTGGATCCACTTCCTCATAAGCCCTGTCCCATGAACCGGGACAGTTCTGCGAAAAAGAAGGTATGATTTAATCACTTTATGGCTGCCGTGGCTTGCTGGGCTTTGTAGTAGCAACAATTCAAAACATTGCTCACAGGTCGTGGTAAAGGAATCTGCACAGTTCAGTTTGTACAAGACATTTGCAATGTCATTCTTTTTTTCTCTTTAATTCCTGTTGTACAAACACAGAAGACTATATTCATTGTTCAGACAGTGATCATTAACTGCACACCCAACCATCATGGGATAAAAATGCCATTTTCAATAATATGCTAATCACGAGTGACATTTAATAGCAGCAACCAATTCTGAGAATCAAAATGTGTGTAGCCTAAAATGTCAGAAGTCACAGATGTGTCATGTAGAGACAGAACGCATCAGCCATACGTGGGGCTTAGACATGTCATACCATTTCCTAGAGCAGGCAGTTGTGTGTTCTAGGAGGCCGTGATGTGTTCAACTAGCATTATACATAATTGATGCCCGTATGTCTTCCCGTACTTTTGGAGATCATTTCTGAAGAGAAAAATAAAATAATCTAAATGCAGTTAAATATAAATCCCTGTTTTACCTTTTAAAAGACAATAAATTGCCGAACGACTGAGAACCTGGCTCTCTCCCAAACCCAACAGACAATGGCCATGATTCAAATATTCATGGGACTTATGTCCGCACGGAGCTCTAACTGTAAGCACGAAGAAGTAGAGTCCAAGCCCCTGTCACTCTCCTCCTTCTTACAGAATTCTGGACCCACACCTTTAAGTATCCAGAACCCTATTATACCTTTATCGCATGGCTCTACTTCTTCCCACCCCTGGTCCTTTATTACCATGCCTAACTCCACCTGTGTGGTTTCGCAGGATGTTTGAACTGCTTCCTACATCTATCCATTCTTTCCCTTCCTTCCCCCTCTCCTCCGCTCACACCAGCAGTCCTCTTCCTTCCCCTTCCTTCTGTAAGTTCATCCCTCCCATTTAGTGTGTTAGCTCACATGAAGAGGGCCCTCCATCCTAGTGTTGTTCCCTCCTCCACCACTCCCCTCTCACTTTGTACCCTCCTGTCCCCCTCTGCTACCCTTTTACCCCATCCCCACCTGGTGGCTCCATCTCAAGCTCTCACTGCACTCTATCCCCCTCCACCCTCATCTGCCTCGCATTTTGCCTTGTTTTCTGTGCTTGCTTCACTTTATTGTATTTTTTAGATATTTTTATAATTATAGTGTATTTTATCAGCGCTGAGGACACCTTAATGCTCCTTATAAATAAACTTCCATACGGAAGCCCTTAAGACACTGGTGAGCGCAGAAATTACATGTCAAGTCTCTTGCGTAAATCCCCTTAAACAAGCATTTTTGAATCTGGTTCATTGCAACGGATAACCACACAGAGACTTAGAATTGCGGATATAACAGGGGCACAGTTTATTAATTAGTTTTCTAATTTGAATTAGTGAATAGGATTGTATTAAGCTGAAAAAGGTGGCTACAAAAGCAATGGGGGTCTGGTAGATTTTAAATTAAGACAACAGACATCGGTCACTCTCCTGCCAACGCACCTATAAACCAAGCCACACCCCATTCAGGGGCTATCACCGGGACCCAGGTGCTGTGACTAAGCATCTAATTTGGAAGTTATAAACTAGTAAACACCCTGTGACATTGCGCCAACCTCAAGGTCTGCCCACCATTACTGTCAGTGCACTATAGCCCGAACCATTGCAACCAATCAGGGCACACATCCGTTCCTCAGGCCATTTGTACGTCTTGCCATAGGGAATGGACTTCACCTGCATGAAGCCCCACAGTCCGTACATATGAGCGTAGAACAGTCGTACTCATCATCCGCCACTGTCGGTACTGCGTCAAAACAGGGAATCCAGCATCTGTCGCACTGCGTTACGATGTATAAGAGCTGTGTGTACGCACTGCGATTTTTTTTTTCCGCTATTGGGTTTACATGCAACAGTTTCCGAGGGATTTGTCATTGCTGGGATGCACTATTTCAATCCAGCCATGTCAAAACACACAAAGAAAGACCGAAGGAACTAAACATGTGTAGCATGAAGCAGAGCAGAGACAGTGGGGATGCGATAGCAGTTAGGAGGAGCATCTAGGGGTCTTGGAGTTAGATGACTGAAAGGTAGACAAGCAATATAACAAAGCAATGAGAAAGGCCAGTCTGATGCTTAGTTGTGTAGTGAGAGGAATGAATAGCAGAAAGAGAGAAGTAGTGATGTCACTTTATAGGTCATTGGTGCTACCTCATCTGGAATACTGTGATCAGTTCTGGAGGCCATATCTCCAGAAAGACCTAAATACATGGGGCTGGATCCAGACTGAAGTAAGTATTTGAAATGAGTTACTCCTGGGCTAAACCATGGTGATTGCAGGGGAGTCATATTTTATCTGTTGCAAACAGTATTAGAGTTGAGAGGTGATGTTTCCTATCCCAAGTCTAAATAACAGTGTGATAGTAACGCTGGTCAGTATCTGTGTGCAGTAAGCAATTCAAAGATATATCCCTGCATGCAAAGACTACAATTACCTTGACTCCCCCTGCAATCAACATGGTTTAGCCCAGGAGTAACTCATTTCAAGCACTTACTTAAGTCTGGATCCAGCCCTTTATGTAATTCACTTTCTTCACATACAGTGAACCCTGAACGCTTCCCTAACTTTTACGCAACCATCCCATGTAAAAGGGGACTGGTTTGTAATTAAGGATCACACGTAAAGCCCCTTACTGTCTGTTTTAAACAGCTCCCGCCTCCCGCCAAGCATGCACACTGTATATATAACAGGTCCATATGCTCCATCATAGGAAAGACTTATTGGCCCAGATTCAAACCTCCACCTATGTTTCATACGCACGGAAGAGAGGGATGCACGCTCCCATCACTCGCCTCTCTACTAGCTCTTGCACTATCATAACCCTACCTTAAGTGTCCCGTGCGGATCAGCGTTTTGTACAACCGCTAATCCACTTGGAACTGCTTAAACCCGGCCCTGCTGGGAAATTTAAATGTTGAATTAAAAGTGAATTGCGTAATCAGACAAAACTAAGGAAGTCTGGATTTAGCCCATGGCGCGTGATCCGAAATCTTTCGTCGTGTGTTCTGATGCGTAATCGCCATGTTCACGCTTGTGTAAGCGGTCTGAGGAATTTCAGGATCCAGTCTATAGTGTTGGGAAAATGCCCCCTTTTCTTAAGTCCTGTCCTCTACGTTGACGCGCATCACTGTGTTAATGTGCTTCAGATCTATACATTGTACAGACATCAAAGAACACACAACTACACTAGATATAATTATGCAGACTCCATGGCTCCACATTTTGGGATGGGTCCCAGCAGCGCAATTTCCTCATGCTTATTCCATAAGGCCACATACACTCCGCCAGTACATGCTTTTAGTTAGAGAACAGCTGGAGGGAAAAATGTTTATGGGACCCCAAAGCACACACACAAGCCATGTTCTTCTGCATCATCAATCAACGCCTGTATCCTCACGCTTTATCAGACGTAATGTGCAGCCAGTGGGGAAAATAGATAGATGCACTAATTAAATAGATCCAGATATTAGTTTTCATTCCATTTAAAAAACATTAAACTTTAAACCTCCTGTTGCAGACAGAATCGTATGACTCCGCAGATCCTCAGAGAAGGATCTTTTCAAGAATAATGAGCTACAAGGATGGAATGTTTCAGGCAGTGAAAGTAAAACATAGGTGATAAAAATATATAAAACCTTTAACAATCTGATTAGGGGTTTTCATAGTTGTTTTTTAATTTTGTTTATTTCAGACTTAGGCCACTCGTGGTACCAGGGGTAGATCAGAAATTTAGAGGAAGAAATAGTTTGAGTACCAAGAGAAAAGTAAGAAGGATTAAACTTCCAATGTGTGGATGGATGCCCCAAGCCAGGGCCAAAACTAGGGGTGTGCGATAGGGACGGTCATGTTCATTTTTTAAGGTTAAACTGGTTATTAATTCAAGGCTGACGGACGCCATTTTTATTTTTTGCCACTGGCGTTAAATTTCTAGTTACGGCTTTTCCCCCTGCCATGTCACTCACCCCCCAAAAATCCAAACTTAATAAAAGCACTGAGACTTCTAAGGGGATCAAAAATATAATTTCTAAGAATTTTATTTATTTATTTATTTAGGATGTTTAAATTTGGGAGCCAAAGTGGATCATGTTAAATTAATGGGGAGCCAAAGAGAGCAGGTAAAGCTGAGTGCAGGATACATTTAAACAATCAAGCAAACAACAACAACATTCTATGCGCTTTCCTTCTGCCTTCAAGACTATACCTCAATTAGGTGTTCCACAAGACCAGCCTCAACCTCAAGCCGGACAACATCTACAGCCGAGTTCACTAATATTGTGCCACCTGGGCTCACCACCACCTGCGCCAACTATACCACAATATAGTTGCCCCCCGATGGCAGCCCTGAGGCTTGACTGTGTAGGTAAATAACCAGATATAAAAAATTAGGAGAGCTTTAGAATACCTCTACGAGCTGGCAACATTCAACGGAATGATTAATTCGAGAGCGACCAGGATGACGAGGACAGAGTTAAGAGGGTAGAAATAATTTAGAGGAATCCTCTCTGCAAACCCGTGCAATGAGCCTAAATGAAGTCATTCTTGTTTATTCTGCAAGAGATATAAATTTTTTATGACAAAAGCAAGTTTCCTTTTTGCATTTACTAAAACTGCAGGGGCCATGTTTTATAAATAGGATTAGCATGAAAGAATGTCATTGTCTTTCCTACCGTTTATGAGACCATTACACGACACCGTACAAGTTGCATGCATGACAGAAGAGCTAAACAAGTGCTTTACTCATTTGTATAAACGTAAGAAAGACATTTGGAGAAGCGCTAGAAATAAACCAAAAGAATCTCGACAGGTGTATAAAATAGTATATTTATTAATAAACCATATAAAAATTGAATAAAATAAGCTGGTATAGGCGGCGATGTGTTCAGATATGAACCTAAAAGCCCAACAATGGTGGTATCATACATATAACTGCAAATGGTGATAAATATATGGATATATTACTATAACGCTGATGCACATTCAAAAAGCAATAAAACAGATCTCCACCAATATGAGACGCTTGTTATACTGTGGAAGAAGGGAGAGAGCTGATTGAGGCACCTTACGTTAGACAGATGTTAATGAGTTCAAAGCTCCTGTAATGTGCAGTCATAGAAAAGGACCAACAACGAATGTGAAGAGGCACAAGATATCGTGGAGGCTATAATGAGCAATAGCGTGTTAAGCCGGTGTTGGTATGGCTCACAAACCCTCCCCTGGGTAACGTGCCTTCAGAAGGTGGAAACAATGTCCAACAGTATGCCCACAATAAATCCAGAGAGACCTAATATGACGTAGAGATTGTAATAAGGCACGTTAAGGCGATGTATAAGTAACTCACATGTCCCTCCTGGATAAGGTACCCTCCGCAAAGCTGAATATGCAGAGATTATGGCGGCTTGATGTTATACCGCGTCTCAGCCGTAAGTGTGCTGGCTGTAGATTCCGACGCTAGTGCTGGAGACACGTGGTGGGTATGTTGACACCACGTGATCAGCTATATGCCGGGAGGCGTGTTTGCCGGAGAGATTTGTACAAAGTTTCGTCTCCTCTATTATTGCTGGTCCAAGCTGGATAAAGAGGTTGAAAAAAGGCAGTCCACTATGTGGGAATGTCTCAATGAGAGGCCAATGGTGTCTGGAGGGCAAAATGGCTAGGGTGCCAATATCTGAAGTGCTAATAAGCAACAAAAGTTTTAACACATCTCAGGCTGCTCCTTGACGCGTTTCATTGTCTAACATCCGACAATTTCCTCAGAAGGTACCACCATTGTTGGGCTATTAGGTTTATATCTGAACACATCGCTGCCTATACCAGCTTATTTTATTCAATTTTTATATGGTTTATTAATAAATATACTATTTTATACACCTGTCGAGATTCTTTTGGTTTATTTCTAGCGCTTCTCCAAATTTCTTTCTTACATTTTCATTTACAGATTGGCAGTATCTGTTTGGTAGAAAGCGCTCTGAGATTTACCTATATCATTATCCAGACCTGCCAAGCTCGAGTCTAACTCATTCATTTGTATAAACTGAAGGGGTTAATTCAAGCAACAATCCCAAGTAATATTCAAAGTATACACAAATAACTGCAAGCCTTAACGTTAAAAAGATTTTTCCACAACGTATAGTAAAGTTAAAACAAAACAGAAGGATGATAGGGGAGACAAACCAGGAGGTGTACACAAAATGAGGGATGATCTAGGTAGACTGGAAGAATGGTCAAGAGTGTGGCAACTGCAGTTTAATGCCAAAAAGTGCAAAATCATGCACTTGGGGCACAAAAACCCAAAAGGCTTAATATATCATTAATGGCACTCCATTAGAAACTACTGAGGAGGAAAGGGATCTAGGAGTAATTATTTAATGTGACTTATAGGTAGCCAAGCAATGTAACAAAGCAATGAGAAAGATAAGTCAGATGCTTAGTTGCATAGGGAGAGGAATTAGTAGCAGAAAGAGAGAAGTAGTGATGTCACTTTATAGGTCATTGGCACAACCTCACCTAGAATAATGTGTTCAGTTCTGGAAGCCATATCTCCAGAAAGACATAAATACATTAGAGACTGTGCAAAGAAGAGCAACTAAAATGGTGCATGGCCTGTGTCACACAACATACCAAGAAAGGCTAGAGGAACTAAACATGTATAGCTTTGAGCAGAGAAGGGAGAGAGGGGATATGATAGCAGCTTTCACATATATCATATGTAATAGAACACGAGGGCATGAATATAAACTGGAGGGTGTTAGATTCAGAGGAAATGTGCGGATAATGACGTCACTGAAAGGGTGATAGATAAGTGGAATAACCTCCCATCTGAGGGGGTAGAGGTAACACAGTAGAACAGTGTAAACATGCCTAGAATAAATATAGGGATTTCCTAAATCTCAAACGAAATTGAGGGTAAATAGGTTCTAGGGTCAATATAGTTTTAAATACACAACTGGGCAGACTGGATGGGCCATGTGGCTCTTATCTGCCGTCACTTTCTATGTTTCTATGATATAAGGTGGGTATTGTGTTTAAATACAAAAAAAAATTAATTTAAAAAAGAGGACAGAGGACTCTATAAAAGTGCTACGTATTAAAAGATAATCAAGGTAGTAGCAATGGGCTAGATCCAGAACTAAGAAAGAGCTTATCCACGTAACTAAGTATGTATAGCATCTCCATATAGGTACTGTGAATACGCAGTAACTGTTGCCATTCAGAACAGTGGCCTTTCATGCTACACTCCTTAGATACCCAGGTATGAATATGAAAAAGTTTGAGTCTGTTTGCATTTTATATCAACAATACTCTGAAGATAAGTAGGCAACAAGAACAGTAAAAATAACTTATTTCTTTACAGCTTCTTGACTAAACAACCTGCTCGGGAATGCCAGAGGGACGCTTCAGCAGATTAAACATGTGCATCCTTTCTACCCACAGGTAAGGAAGCTAAAAGCAACTGCAGAGGCTCAAGAATCTACCTTCCCGCTGACAAATCCTATTACAATTCAACATTATGTCAGGATGAATCAGTCACAATGTGTTACATCCATCAGGTAATGCAATTTGAGTGATCCAACCTGACAAGACATGTCATGCAACGGTACATCAGATGAATTATTTCCGGGGAAAAAATGCAATTTTCTCAAGATCAACATTTACTAATGTAAACCAGCAAAATTAAATGCAATTTAAGTAAACGTCCTGTTCTTGGTGGGAGGATCCCCAGATCTTTTTAGGGTAAAAAAAACCTAAATAGGGAGCATCCGTTTCAACTTACTATTTGGTGGGTACAGGAAGGAAAAGTTTAGGAAAGATCTGGGATTTTTTGAGTCAGTTTTGTTAGAGGTTCACAAATCAAAAGAGAAATGTGACAGTTATTGAATGATAAGACAAAACCTGTCAAATTCACTATATTGAAGTCATGTTATTTACAGTTCTCACATAGAAATTGGTGATACTACAACAATGATTGACAGCTCAATCCCTTCTTAGCTTTTCAACTGTAACCCCGAGATGACTGACTCCAGAGCACGCTGGGAAGTGTTGTGCTGTAAGTTCTAGATTCAGGACAGACGTCCATAAAATAAAAGATGTTAACAATAGGTGAAATTCAATAATTATTTTATAGATATTTTCCTTGTAAATGAACAACAAGGGCATAGGCGTATCTATAATGGGTGCAGGGTGTGCAGTGCACACAGGCCCCTCAAAACAGGGGGCCCTGTGGCATTCATCCTGCACCCAGGGTTGGCAGGGGAAGGGGGGCCATTCGGCATCTATTTCTTCCCTCTAAGATCTTCTGGATGGAAGAAATAGATGCCAAATGAGTCCCCCTTACCCTGCAGTGGGACTATGCCGATTCACCAGATGACAAAGGGGTGGGGCTTAAAGCGCAGTTAGGCCCCACCCCTTTTGAGGTCTGTGAATCGTGGCAGTCCTGTCTCGGTGTGGGGGGGTGGGGCCATGTACAAATCCTGCACAAGGGCCTACTTACTTCTTAAAACGCCCCTGAACAAGGGGATGGGCCAATGACCGCGGATTCCCAGAAGGAACGCTACTCCTCACCTTTATAAATGAGTGATTGAGGGATGGGCCAATGAGCATGGAATTCTGGGAGTACTGGGAGGACACTGGCCAGTGGCAGGAGAGGGGTAGCCAAGCGTTGTGTGTGTGAGGAGAGCGTGCCGCCACCGAAATAACGAATGGGAAGCAGTTGTAATCTTACTCTTTGTATTTTTCCATCATTTTGACAGGCTTTTATCTAGTACAAGATAAGTAATATCTAGAATCTGATTGGTGGGTGTGGGCAGCTGAATATTTTCTGTTTAGATGAAATTTGTTTATTTATTTTTTTAACAGAAAAATGTTTGTTAGTTTGTGTGTTTGGTTAATTTCATTTAACTAAAATATAATATTACATTTTAAAGAAACTTTTTTTTAACAGTTTCAGGATTGCAAAATGCATTAAAGTATCATTTACGACCACCAGGTGGCGATAAGGATCGTCTCCCATCAAACAGTAGCATTACCAGATTTTGTAAGCTATACTAGGGCAGGATCAATATATATATTTGTTATAGCTGTTATTTTTTATACTTATAAAGCGCATCCTAAAATCTCGAATCCTAAATTCACCATTATATCACAAGGAATTGCCCAGGTGGTAGAGGAAGTTAGTCACAGACGCCTATGTGAAGTAACATGCCAAGACATCCCATATGGATGGAACTAGATTACAGCCTATCATTAAATCATTAAAACTTTGTTTATGTACCATTTAGCAGCTGTAAGCTTCCTGCAGAGAACAGATAATGCAGCTGACATCATCCATTCAATTTACAGGATGAGTCATACACTGTTTCTGTAGGACAATGAATGGGTGAAGTCAGCTCCATTGTCTGATCCCTTCAGGAAGACTGTAGCTTCTAATTGGTAAGTAAACAAAAGTTTAATCGTTTCTGAAACCTTAATCAACTTTCCCTAGCAGGTGGGCTCACCATGCATGAAATTTGCCACCATGATTTTGAGAAAGGTTTAACTGAGCACAACTGTAGATTTTTAAGTCTAGATGGGTTGCTATTTATAAGCATAGATTTGCACGCCCTTACTGAGTGTGCCTAGTGTGTAAAAGCGGCTACATTAGGTTCAGAGAGTGAGGGAATATTGAAACTCGCAATCTGGCCCTTTATCTTTCCTGCCAATGCAGCTTTCCAAAATCTAATGAATCACTAGTTTACCAAGGTCACTTTTGTTTTTTTATTCCAAACTTTGACAACATAATAAATATTCTTGTAATGTGTCATTGACAGCTTCACTTAAACATCCCAAATTATTTAAATTTCTGCTTCCAATCTGTAGTTAAATATATCTCTTGAACCTACTAATTAGATTGTACTTGTGCTGTAAAGTATTCTACACAGCCGTAACAAAATGGGCGCATTATGCAGCAATTCCCTCCAGACGAACTTAAAAGAAGAGACGTTATTTCATTTTATTGTACAACAGTTTTGCAGATTAAAGGGGCTTTTAAAATGCAAATGAGAATATGCATGAGAAATAACAAATATTAGCAATTAGTATGTACTCTTTTAGTTGTAGACTAGGGCTTTAAACTCTGAGGGGTGGGTTTTAAGTGAAAATATATATAGAGCAGGTGCTGCAAAGTATAGGGAATTTACACAGATACAGAAAAAGACACCCCAGCACTCTCTCTACTCTACACTAAACAAATGCTCTAATTCCCGGTTATAGGAATTCTCCCGGGCTGCACCCAGTCTCTGGAATAACCTTCCTCGCCCATTAAGACTATCCCCTACAAACTTTCAAGTGCTCCCTTAAAACTCACCTCTAAAGACAAACTTAGCAAATTCCTCAACTTCCACATACTTCAGAACTTCTGTCTGCCCTTTATACAACTACTTTAAATTACTTTTCCTTTCTGTCACATGACTAAAACAAATTTGGACACTCTCTCTTTCCATACTAAATTTCCCCTCAGCCCTGGTAGTAACACTGCTGTGTGACTGATCATACACAGCACTGAGCACTGTTACCATACACCAGAGCTCCCAACTGTCCCGATTTCAGCGGGACAGTCCCGCTGTCACACCCGCCTCCCAGCTTGTCCCGCTGGCGTCTTAACGTGATCAGACTTTCGGAGCTATTTTTTATTTTTTTCCAATGGAAGCCCTGTATTAGCAGTTCGTCACGTGATCGCAGACCAGACACCGCCCCAGAGACGTCGATGAGCACCTATGGGAGTGCCGCGGAGGAAAGAAGAATTGAAAGCAAGGTAAGAACGTTCATAAAAAGGGTCTGGCATGGCATATGGGGGCAGAATGGAGGCTGACAATTGGGGACAGACAAGGAGGTAGGCACACTGACATATAACTGGGGCAGATTGAGGCTGGGGGCAATCATTGGAGGCAGGCACTGGCATTAGGGTGGCAGATGAAGGCTGACACTGGCATTAGAGGCAGGGTCGTTGGGAAGGCGGAGCAGGCAGAGCGTGAGCTCCAGGCGCCAAACTGATCAAGTGGCGCCACAGGAGTCCGGCAGCTGTTAAATCTCTGACACTCTGCCGGCTCCAGGCGCACTAATTACAGTGTGTGTAGCATAATATTTGAATATTAGTTGAATATTAGTTCATTTCGTGATATTTAAAAGACATCACAAACCTTTTTTTAACAGCATTCAACAAAAAGTACTAGACCCGCCCTCTGGGCAGTGCAAAACATGCCCACTTCCCTAGACACGCCCACTGGGTGGTACAAGACACCGTTAAATTTTGTCCCTTTTTCCAATTCTCAAATGTTGGGCGGTATGATACACCCTGTCTCTCTCCATCAAAATCAATTCAAAATGTCCAATAGAGCGTAAGCTTGCAGGCAGGGCCCTCTTACCCACCCAGTCTTTCTGCTACTGCCCAGTCATGCTATAACTCTTGTTAAAATTGTAAAATCTACATAAACAGACGGCTTTATATAAGAACTTGTTAATAAATGCCTAAATAAATTTATAAATAAGCACAAGTCAAAATTAGATCCTCCGATCATTTTGCTATGTCTGATAAGACCTCAAGTGAAAACAAAGTCTAATTTCCGCTGTTGCATTCCTCAGCATTCTAGGGCATTATCCCCAGAACAGAGAGAGAGGACATTCTGCCACCAAATCATCTCTGGAACGTTAACGTGCTCGGGATTCTGATTGCTGCTGTGCAATGTCCCCCCCCCCCCACGC
>WWET01005941.1:9147-49528 GCA_011038615.1 Limnodynastes dumerilii
TATATATATATATATTTCACAGCAGCGGTTATTGCAAGGAGTAGTATAGGCAGGGATCTATCTGTACTACTGCCTGCAATAGCCACTGCTGTATATATATGAACTGCTCTAACAGCTTTGAAGCTGTTAAAGCCGTCAGAACAGAACTATGCATATATATATATATACAGGAGCGGCTATTGCAGGCAGTAATAGAGGCAAGAATTAGCCGAAGCCGCACTTCACACAGTGGTTTCGGCTGATCCCTGTCTGTACTACTCTGCAATAACCGCTGCTGTATATCTATGTACTATGCTGCTCTGACAGCTTTAAATAATACCTTTAAATCTGTCAGAGCAGCATAGTACATAGATATACAGCAGCAGCTTTGAAGAATAGGGAGCCATTCAGCTTGCTGATTCGCTCCTTAAAAAATTAGGAGCTTGCTCCCTATTTAAATCAAACAGATCAAATAATCGTATCAGAGCGTTTCTGGTGCATTTATTTGATGTTTCAAAAATTGATCCTGGCCACTAACTATAGCGAATATTTGCCGATCACCCGATAATTGGGTGATCGGGCAGATAATCGCTCTAGTGTATTTCCAGCTTAAGACTTTGCTTTATTATACTTGTATTTGCAGGGCTGTGTGTCTTGTGTAATTTGTTTACTTTCATTTAACAGCTTCAGGCACTAAAAACAAGTGGGAGAGGGTTGCTATCTATTCCTTATCTCTCATGAACAAATGGTCCACTTTTTAAACCTTGGACCTTCTATTTTAATAAAATTTTGTTTTACTTCATCTGTTTGAGAAGCGCCCATTGTTTCTTTGTTTTATCTCCCCAAAGTGCCTAAGTCTTCTATCTCTCCTTGTCTAGTGTCTAGAACTGCTCCATCAAACATCCTTAAGTTCATGATGAAATAAAGTTCTTGGCCAGCTCTTTGTACTAAATGAGCTAAATGAACTAGATGAACTACTAAGGAATCTAGTTCAAATGAACTATTAAGGAGTCTGAGCTCAGCAGTGTTACCCCCTCCTCTCATGCGCTGCCAGATTGCACAAATCTCCACCCAGAACCGGGTTTGGAATGGATCAGGTTCCGCAGGGGTGTCTGTGAGGCCCCCTTCAACCCCCCCTACATCGACCAATGGCAAATTCAACAGATAAGTTTAAGATCATGTCATATAACGTTAGTGGGCTTAATACTCCCGGGCGGCGTTCCAAACTCCTCCACACCTTACGCACGGAGAAAATTGATATAGCTCTTACCCAAGAGACCCACAGACGTCGCTCTAGCTCTCACTAGTGGATTTTACTGCCTCACCTTCTATAACCATAACCCAACGAGTAAATCTAAAGGAGTAGCAATCCTGTTTTCAAGGCGCTTCCCCATTACTTATACCACAGTCCTGCGTTTTGGGAAGGGGAGGGGACTTTTAGTTAAAGGTAAACTCCGTGGCCAAACCTACACTTTTGTTAGCATATACACCCCTAATTCCAGTCAATTACCATTCCTTACTAAAATTCTTGACCGGGTGGAATCAGAAAAAGAAGGGATAGTTATTCTGGGAGGAGACCTAAATTGGTCCTTAGACCCTCACCTAGATGTCTCCCCCGCATAACGGCTAGCCGCTCTTTAAACATCTCTAGGAAAATGAGACGGCTGTTTCACGACTCACAACTGTTTGACTCTTGGCGTCTTTTCCACTCAGATGATCGAAATACACATGTTTCTCACATTCCGCCTCTACATACATGAGACTGGACGATTTGTTTATAGATCACCATCACCTCCACTTCCTACATGACATTTCCATAGGCCCCCAGACTTGGTCAGTATAAATATAAAATACTGAGAGGGGGTTGCTCTGTTCAATGGAGGGTCAAGGACCTACCGTTGGGGTACTGGATGGGCTATCCCTAGTCCCAATATATGAATGCAAAAGAATGCACTGCACTTCTTCCACTGCACCAAATGTCATGCCTGTACCGCAACAACTAACACATACACTACCAGAAAAATAACCTCCTGTCAAACCAGACAGAGAGAATAAGTAATAAAAGAGGAAATCAGTTGCGACAGCAAAGGGGTGGTTTACCTTTTGGAGTGCCCCTGTGGGCTCCAATATGTAGGGCGAACTATCAGAAAAATAAAAACCAGAATTAGTGAGCATATCAGGAATATTAAAAAAGGAATGGATAATCATAGTGTACCATCCAAGTACCATAATAGTGACACCCTCATCACTTAAATTTATGGGAATCAAAAAAGTAAAAAAAAATGAAAGGGGGGTGATTATCTGGCCCAAATTTCCAGAGAGGAAACTAGACATATCTATAATTTAGAAACATTGAGCCCTAAGGGACTAAATATAGATCTGGACTTGGGCTCCTTTTTGTTCAATGAATCTGTTTATATGCACTTTTTGCTATTTTATACACTTCTAGTTTATTTGATTGCTAATATCAAACATGTGGACTTTAACATTCTCTCCTGGGAGTGGATTTGACTATGCTCCCAAAGGATGCTCTGCTGAAATGTCACTATACTGTCAATCTGTAGACAGAACCGCCCCAGCTTCTAACACACCTGTACCTGCCAGCTGCTCCACCTTTGCACTGTCAATCTCAATCTATATCCACCCACAACAGAGTCTATTTCTACCCCTCCGCCTGCAGCACTCTCACTCCTCTGAAAGACCTCACAGCGGTGTCATTTTATTCCTTGAAGAAGCCCGTGCAACTGGTGAAACGCGTAGGAAACTAACGGCAATTACAATAGAGAGCTCTCTGATACAACCGCACTGCTTAACGAGCAACAGCTCACCCGCTGTTTCTAAGAGCACAGAACAGCAGTGTTTTTGGTCTGAGCAAGATCCTAATGACTGCGTCAATAACTACCAGATAACTACCAGATGCGCCGCTAGCAAGCGAAGCACCTCCTTCACCAGACACCTGTAACACCAGACCGCGAGGCGGAACACAGCGCCTGACATCAGAAAGGGGCCAGGATCCTACCACAGCGGCAACGGGCCTGAGGAGAGGAAAACGAAAGGAGGAAAACAGGAGAGGAGTGCCTAAAGGACAGTCTGCAGCTGGCAACATTGCCAAAAGGAGAGACTGCAATGGGAGGAACCTCGCTCCAGGCTGCTCCTATCATGGTGGCTATTATAGTAGAATACACCATTTGCACCCATTGGAACCCACATTAAGCAACCAGCGGAAATACCTAGGCATGAAAGAAATTCCTTGTATCACAAATTCCGGCAAGTGCTGCACTTACCCCGTCCGTCGGCTGCTGGCTCCTCGGTGCTCCGGCGCTGCCTGCTTCCAGAGTCTGTCACTATCTCAGTGACAGACTCCGCTACTTACCCTGGTCCTGCAGGTATCAGGTCCCAGCATCTTCCTCGTGGCTTCTGAGCAGCAAGTGCGGCGGTGCTCCGGTTCTTGGAATGGTCACGTGACGGCGCTCCTCCAATGGAAACAGTGCTCTCCAGTCCTCCAGCCAATGGGTGCGCAGGGCGCACTATTTAAAGCCTGCAGACCTGCTGCTCAGGGCCAGAACAACTAGGTCATCTAGGTGCCTGGTACTCCTATATTAAGCTCTGTTCCTGATCACTAGTATCCTGATCCAGTGCCTTGCCTGATCCAGTCCTGATCCAGTGCCTTGCCTGATCCAGTGCCTTGCCTGATCCAGTCCTGATCCAGTGCCTTGCCTGATCCAGTCCTGATCCAGTGCCTGCCTGATCCAGTCCTGATCCAGTACCTTGCCTGTTCCAGTCCGGCTCCTGCAGCCCAGTCCTGGTCCAGTTCATCCAGTCCTGCTGCAGTCTCCATCACTTTCAACCCTACAATACCAACAGTCCGGATTCCTCTCGTCCATCATCACTTTCAACCCTACAATACCAACAACCTGGATTCCTCTCATCCATCATCACTTTCAACACTACAATACCAACAACCCGGATTCCTCTCGTCCATCATCACTTTCAACCCTACAATACCAGCAACCTGGATTCCTCTCGTCCGTCATCACCTTCAACTCTACAATATCAGTAACTCGGATTCATCTCGTTTATCACCATCTACAATTCTACAGTTGCCACTATCTGGACTTTACCAACGCACACCTGCCAGTGTGCATCCTTATTCACGGACTTTGTTTTTTCCCATTGCTCCTCCAGTCCCCTTGGTTCCCTCGCACCCCTGATTCAGAGACTATTCACTATTGTATTCATTTTTTTCCTGTATGCACCCATCCTTTATTAAACCGGCTCACTTCCAATTCCAACCCTCTCAGTCGCTTCAATCTCTGACACCCGGGACAGATCTCAAACACCCCTTGAATGTGACACCTTGTCTGTGCCTCAAATACCCATTTCAATAACGCTTAATAAGCCAGTCACTTCATCAATTCTTTGAACTCTCATTTGGATAGAGCTATGTTAAGGATTGGGCTAATTTATGCAATTTCAGACTTAAGCAATTTCAGACTAATACTATGCTTCTGTATTTATCTATTGTCTGACAGATATTGTATCATTATTCTATGCATGCATGCATTATTGTTATTTTGTTATTCTGTACATTTTAATCAGTGTGGTAATTAAATATTAAGTTCAAAGGAGCGCCCAAAGTCCACCCCTTTTATCTTTTCCAGACTTGGTCAGACAACTGCCCAGTCTTTGCCACCTTAATCACCCCCCAACCCAGCTCCTGGGACTTGGACTTGGAGGTTCAATGAAAGACTTTTACAGCACCCTTATTGTAAGACCTAATTAAAAAAGTATACTGGGAGAGTATATATTAGACAATGACACCGGGGCCACCTCTCAGGTCACACTTTGGGAGACAAATGTGTACTTCGGGGCCGATGTATACAATTGGGATCATACCTCAAACAACAGAAGGAGGCCATTCGCTCTGACCTGCTTACCAAAATTATCACTCTGGAGACGCAACACAAATCCACACTTTCTCTCTCCACCCTCCAAGAACTGACCGCTACTAGGGCTGAACTTAATCACCTTCTTGATAACAGGATAAGTTTTGCATACTGGAAATGCAGGAATAGATTCTTCCAATGGGGCAACCGGCCAGGTCGAATGCTTGCTAGAGCCCTAAGGGCTCAACAGTCCCTGACCTATTCAGGACTCCCAGGGTAGTAAAGTTCATCTTAATGGTGACATAGCATCGGTTTTTCACTCTTACTACACCACAGTTTATAATATACCTACACCCACCACTAACTGCTCACTACCCGACTGACAGACCCGCATATCTAAATATCTTATTGACTGTCAATTTCTCCAACTATCTCTTAATGACAGTGAAGCCTTAAATTCCCCCTTCACCTTACTGGAACTTGAGGAAGCGCTTAAATCTTCTCCGGCTGGCAAAAGCCCTGGACCTGATGACGTAACAACGGCGTTCTTTAAAGCTTTCTCCGTCAAACTCCTCCTTATTATGCTGCAAGCCTTTAACACAGTCTCAGAGTCCACTCCTTTTTTCCCACCAATACCTAGAGGCCCATATCACCTTGCTTCCAAAGGAGGGGAATAACCTAACTCAGTGCGAAAGCTACTGTCCCATCTCGCATCTAAACGTTGATTTAAAGCTTTTCGCTAAGTTGTTATCCAACAGGCTACAACATTTCTTACCCACCATTGTCCACACTGACCAAGTGGGCTCTGTCCTGGGTTGTGAGGCCAGGGACAACTCCACGAAAGCCATTAACCTAATTTACTGGGCTGACTGTCACGAAACTCCACTGGTCCTATTATCCACTGATGCTGAAAAAGCGTTTGACCGGGTGGCTTGGGATTTTATGCGAGGGGTCTTGCTTCACATGGGTTTGGGTCCCTCATTCTTAAATTGGGTCATAACCCTATATACCTCCCCGAGCACTAGGCTTAAGATTAATGCTACCCTTTCAGACCCATTTAACATCACTAATTGGACTCACCAGGGTTGTCCGCTCTCCTCTCTCGTGTTTGTCCTGTGCATTGAGGCACTAGCTAGAACTATCCTCTCAAACCCAGACATACACGGTATTCCCATAGGTGGCGAAGAGGTTAAGCTTGCACTGTTTGCGGACGATGGGCCTGATCCAGAGCTACGAAATTGCCGTCCGACGGGCGAATGCGTACGTTCGCCCGTGCGAATAAACATACACGCCCCTAACACTCCCATTGTAAAGTACCTGCTTACGGTGGCTATACCCTACACTGGGTACTCCCGTCGGCCGTACGAATTTTCGCACATATTACGCAAAGCGTATGGGCTTAGCACGCCCATACTGTACAATTTAAATGGCTATCCCCGCCTCCGTGTAGTAAAACGAGCGCCCAGGCGACCGTCGTACTGAACGCACGCCCCTCAAGCGAACATTTCGCTCACAATACGACCGCTATACGCTCATGTCGTCCAGCCGACCGGAAGCTGTCATACTGGACATGCGCAGTGCGAATTTTCGTACGAAAATACGCAAAAAACGGTCGTACGCTCGCTCGAATTCGGCCAATTTCGTAGCTCTGGATCAGGCCCGATGTCCTTTCATTTATAACTATCCCAAACGCTTCGATTCCAATATTAATGGAGGAGTTTGCGAAATTTGGGTCGCTCTCCAACTTCAAGATCAATTGCTCGAAATCTGAAGCCCTCGGTCTACATATTAATGATACTGACGCAGCGGCCTCTGGTCGACGTTTCAAATTTTCCTGCCAGCCCTCCCATATCAGCTATCTAGGAGTTTGCATCACAAAAGATTTTGACCGTCTCGTTGCACAGAACTTCCCTTTGCTACTTGAGGTAATTAAAAGGGACCTTGCTACTTGGTCTGTCAACAAGCTTTCTTGGCTAGGCAGAATAATTGTTTTGAAAATGAATGTCCTTTCTAGATTTCTGTACGTCCTCTAAGCATTACCTATACATATACCCACCTCATTCTTTAAATCTGCACAAGACTTTATGGTAAATTTCATTTGGGGTGGAAGTAGGCCCCAATGCTGGATGTATGTCCTGTTCCGTCTGAAGAGCTCAGACGATCTCCAAGCCCCTATCCTATCAGCTTATCATCATGCAATATTCCTCCAGAGGATCACAGATTGGTCATCCCCCTCCTTACGGAAACAATGGGCGTCCCTCGAAAGCTGTTTCTCTCAGACACCTCTGCAGTTGCTACCATGGCTTCCCACCTGTAATACTCTGATTCACCCAACTATCACGCCACCTTGGAAGTTTGGATATGAGCTCATCTGAAAGATACAATCTCCTCCCAATGCTCACCTTTAACACCTTTGTGCACCTTTGTGCTATAACCCGGATGTCCCCCCGGGCTTAGATCCCCACAATCTGGCAGATTAGATGGCAGTTGGGCTCTCCCGCATTCACTATATATTACATAATGGTTCCCTTCTCCAAGTTCATTGGAGATCTACGACCATTCCCTCAATCTCCGAATGGATAAAAAGAGTGGAGGTCCATGGACGAAATGATCCTTTCCGCTACTGACATATTCACAGTGTACCAAACCACTTGGCTCCCGTGGATCATGTTCTTCGACACATCCCTTTTACCTGATCCATTATAAGCCTACGGTCTATCATCCTTCCCCACCCTAGTCAACTATAATTTACATGCAAGCAATTTGAAACATGCATCTGGTAATCTCTCATTTTCCCCTCCTTTCTTCTGTCCCATTCCCCCTTCCTTTCCTCTCTTCTTTATGTTGAGCTATTAATACGTTATGCAGACCATCTGTTTTTCTACTGTTTTATGTAAGTAAACATGCAGGATTTGGCCGGTTCCAAACTATGTACTATGTGTCAACAAAGTGTATATGTGCTGTCACCACATGCTTGTCACAGTCTGTACCTATGCTTTCTTCATAAATAAAGAATTCCACTTTAGACTCTGCCAGAAAAAAAAGATTTTGGCCCTGATTCAGATTTGCGTATCAGGACGGATGAGGTGCAGAATTCTGCTAATAAGCATGCGCAAGCATAGAAGGTCGTCCGCAATGCTCGCACAATACAATGACTGAGACTGCTTACGAATCTGAGTTTTTAATAATGCAAAAATGGGCGTGTATCTATATAGTAATGAGATTTTGGGACGTTTACTTGCAGATATGCGCATATTTTTTTTTTTATTTTTTTTTTATAAATACTTTTGTTTTGGTATTCCAGCTCATATTCTGATGGTTTGCTTATTTTTTTTCTTTAAGATGTATTTTATTGGAAGAGAACACATTATAACACTGCAAACATGTCATACAAAAAAGTAGATAACATGTACAGTACAAGTACAAATTTTAAACAATTGGACATATTAAATGAATTCAAACGTTGGCAAGTATCCTTCATTTGTATAATATTGTTAAGAAAGAAATGAGTGTAGTAAGAAGAGGAAGAAGGGGAAGAAGAAAGACAGGTAGCTGACCGTCAAAGAAAAGGGGGAGAAAAGCAAAGAAGAACAAGAAAGAAAAGGGAAATATAAAGAGGGAAACAGAAAAGGAGAAGAAAGAAAAAGTAAGCAGAGTCTCTCAGGCCTGATAGCAAAAGATAAGAAGGGAGGTCCCAAAATGGGAGGCCCATGGCTCCCATACTTTGCAAAATGATTTTGTTTTGTCATGCAGAATGCAAGTCATAAATTCCATTTTATATACATACCATGTATCGTAGGTTGGCACCAGTTTGATGCATTCAAACTGGAAATATTTATCTGTAACAACGAGGGTATTAATTCATGTATTTCAACCCAAAGTGTTCTGATCTTGGAGCATTGCCACCAGATGTGTATATATGTACCTCTGTTCGAACAACAACTCCAGCAGGTATCTGCAGTTGAGGAAGAGAATTTAGCTAATCTGGTCGGGATGAGGTGCCAATGGAATAATAATTTATATTTGTTTTCTTTTATGCGGATGCAGATGGAGGTAGATGCAATTGAGTCTCTTACCTCCTCCCATTCCTCCGAATACAGGGGGTTACCGAAATCTGTGTTCCAAGTGTTTTCGTGTGTATCTATAGCTTCCAACGTATTTGGAGCTAACATCAGGTATAGTTCGGAGATTTTAAAGGTAGAACTTTTCAAAATCCGTAGGTTTTCGTCTATCTATTACGGATTTTATTGACGTGTAAAAGTGTCTCATCTGCAAATATTGATAAAAAACATTCATTGGAGACAGTGTGAGCCTCCCTTAGATTGGAGAAAGATGGAAAAACCGAGCCCAAAACCAGATCATTTAAATAATTTATGCCCTTTATTGCCCAGGCTCCAAAAGCAGCAGGGTTTGCACCCGGGGGGGAAAGTTAGGATTATCGTATAGGGCAGTGCTCCTCAACCAGTGTGCCATGGCACACCAGTGTGCCACGGAATGTTGCCAAGTGTGCCGTGGTGCAATGCCTCCAACAGGAGAAAAAGCACTGGAAGACCTTGCAGATACATGAATGTGGAATACTGGAGAGCTAAAGACACACGATTGGTTATACTGGGGAGGCTGCAGACACATGAATGGGAACTACTAGAGAGGCTGGAGACACATTATGGGGGGTAATGGGGGGGCTGCAGACACATGATAGGGGGCTAACATAGGTAAATTAATTATAAGAAAAAAAAGTTATTAGCTGCGATTTTTTGAATTTATCAAATAAAAAATAATGTAATATCTGTGTATGTACTGTGTATCTGTGTATGTAAGGGAAGGGCTTAGGTGTGCCGCGGAATTCTGGGAAGGGCTTAGGTGTGCCGAGGGTGAGAAAAGGTTGAGGAGCACTGGTATAGGGGGATAATTGGACACTGGGTCAGAGAGGTTATAGCGGTGTCTCACACTATCCCAGAGACTCAAGTAGTGATGGATAACTGGATGACGAGAGGCTGCAAGTGGACGTGCAGACTTGGGTAATGAGGCCATAGAGGTCACACCAGTGTGATGTGCTTTGATGTTAGGCCACACATGGGTGGTTATTATTGGACACCATAAGACACATTGGGCAAGGTGGGCCGCTATATAATAGCATTGAAAATCCGGTAGACCTAAACCCCCTCCCCCTGTTAACCTATACATAATTTTCAGGCGCACTTGTGGCGCTTCATACAAATCTATTGAATCTATGGATATTCCCCTCCATACAAATCTATTGATGTGATATTGCAGGAATTAAAAAACGTGCAGGGGAACTCGGACTGGAAGGGCCTGAAAAAGGTACAACAATCTAAAGAGAATGTTGATTTTTATAGATGCATTACGGCCTATCCAGGAAATAATTAGAGGATTCCAGCAGTTTAAATAGGTTTATATTTGAGTAAGAAGCGGTGGATAATTAGTTTAATAAAGCTGCCCATAAGTTCTAGTCAAATAAATCCCGAGGTATTTTATTTTTTTATGATTCCAAGTGAATGGAAAGAGTTGGTCGAGATGATGACGCAAATCGGAAGATAGATAAAAATCGAGAACCTCAGTCTTTTGAGGGTTAACTTTGTAGCCCGAGTGACTGCTATATTCATGGATCTCTGCTAATACCGCTGGTAGAGAGGACACAGGATTAGTTAAAGATAAACGGATGTCGTCCGCATATAGGGCCTGATCCAGACCTACGCCGGCGAGCGTAGCGTATGATCGCCCGGGCGTATAAACTTTCACGCCCATGACACTCCCATTGATTGTACCGACTTACGGCGACTGAACCCTACCCTAACTTTTTCAAGCGTCCGTGCGAATTTTCGTACCGATGCGCTGGTCGTACGGGGCTTAGCACGCCCTTACTGTACAATTTAAATGGCTATCCCCGCCTCTGTGTAGTAACTCGAGCATCCGGACTATCGTCGTACAAAACGCACGCCCCTTGGTCGAAAAATACGCTCGCTGTACGCTCATGTCCTTCGGACGACCGGAAGTTGTCATACTGCACATGCGCAGTGCATTTTTTAGCCCGGTTTTACGCTCCCGAACGGCGTACGATCGCTTGCGGGCATAGGTCTGGATGAGGCCCATAGAGCCACCTTATGTGCATCCTTCCCAACCAGCACTCCGTATAGTGGGATTAGATCTAATGTGTATGGCTAGGGGCTTAATCAGTAGTGCGAAGATAAGGGGAGACAAGGGGCAGCCCTGTCTTGTCCCATTGGTAATGCCAAACGGGGTGAATGACAACCCATTCCCTGTCACCGTTGCTGAGGGAGAGTCATAAAGTGCTAGTATGCCCTTTAAAAAACATCTCGAGAAGCCCATTGACCGGAGGACCCCCCCCGTAAGGAGGACCAAGAAACCCGGGTTAAAGGCCTTCTTAGTGTCCAAGGCCATAATCAGTGTTGGAGCCCCTTGGCTATAAATGGAGGGGATAAGATCCACCGCACGCCTAGTATTATCCAATGCCTGAGTATGAACCCAGTCTGGTCGGGGTGGACAAGGTGTGGGAGGAGGGGGTTTAATCGTACGGCCAAAACTTTTGCAAAGATTCATAAATCAATATTCAAAAGTGAAATTGGCCTATAATTACTAAATCTTGGATCCCTTCCTTGTTTTGGAAGAACAATAATGTTCGCTAAAGTGGTTTCTGGGGCAAATCGAGCTCCATTTAAAATAGCATTAAAAAATTGGGCTAGAAAGGGAGCCAGAGCTACGGCATATTTTTTGTAATATTGGGTGGCTAGACCGTCTGGACCAGGGGCTGAGGAAGCCCTCAACGATTTTGTCAAGATCTCCACTACAGTGATTTCATTATCAAGGTCAGCTTGTTTAGTGAGGGAGTGGGAGGGAAGATGCAAAGAGGTAAGATGTAATTCATTGGCCGAGGGACTGGGCTGAAATTGGGAATCTTTTAGATTATATAGGTTACTATTAAAATTCCAGAAAATAAATCTTTCCGCAATTGTATTTGGCAGGGTAAGCGCCCCAGAATAGCCCTTATTAAACTACAGCAACACCGTACTAATGGAGGTATTCATTTTCCCAACTTGAAATTGTACAACTAAGCCAGTAATATTCGATTCGTTAGAGATTGGCTAAATAATACGGAATGTTACTCTAACACACCATTTGAAAAATCCTTTCTCCCCAATGTTTCTCTTCCCTCCTTTCTTCACTGCTCGTGTGTTGATTTATCCCAAGACATTCAAAATAACCCCCTATTAATGTCGGTCTGGTCCACGTGGAAAAGAATTAGAAAGGCTAAAGGTTTGAACAACAAATATACTCTTTTTCTTCCCCTCCTGAAAATCCCTGACTTCCAACACGGAGAAGCAGGCTATCCGTTTGACAGATGGGTCGCCAACAAAATCATCACAATCCGAGATCTAACTATACCACATAGAAAATCACTTCAATCTGTATTTCAAATACAAGAAACATACAATATTCCATCCACACACACGTTTGCACTTCACCAAGCACTACACTACGCAGAGACTGTTATTCGAGAATTGGGGAATATAGATTGGCAAAATGACCTTGACAGACTGCTAATGAACCCGCCACATGAAAAGGGACACTCTCTTTACACTATCACATCCTACGTGACACTATGGACCATGCTAAAATCAAGACAGTCCTTTCATATTGGTTAACTAATTTTCCCCATTTGGAAATAGATCACCTCATGAAAACGCTAGCTTATTCTCAGGATGTCCTGAAGGTGAGCTCATACCGCGAAATGACTCTGAATATCTATCATAGAGGATACATTTCCCCCGATAGGAGATTTGAAATGGGTCTGACACACACACACACATGCCCTAAATGCGGAACACCGAAAGCTACCTTGTTCCACTGTCTCTGGGATTGCCCACACATTAGGAGATTTTGGAATCAAGTTCAAATTTTCTCATCTGCACATCTCGTAGATGAGGTTCAACTTACCCCGGAATGGGCAATTCTGGGACATTTAGATCATACTGTAAAAGTCCCAAAAGCTACCAAACGAATGCTTATCATTATCGCAGCAGTTGCCCAGAAGTGTATTCTGCAGACCTGGGTACAAGATAAACCCCCAAATGTTATTCTATTTAGAGAAAAACGTTTGTATTTGTTTAGGATGGAATGGTTAGAGGCTACCCTTACAAGGGAAAAATCTGTCAAGACGTTATTTCATACCTGGGAAAGGTACATCTTAACACTTCCTTTGCAAACCCAAGCACAAATTCATGCTTATTTTCATACTACCCCATGGTACGAAAACAGAACACTTCTGGGCAACCCGCCAATCCCAAGCATTAACTGATTTTGCCCCATCTTCTTTTTCAAACCTCTCATATACCATACCACATCTACTAATATTTTATTCCTAAAAGACAACAGATGACTCTAAAGTGACTCTGACTCTTAATTTTTGTTTTCATATGCAATTCTTTTATTGTTCAATGAAATTTCTGTGTTCCACAACATCCCTGTAACATGAATGTTTCCATGCTTATTTTGCAAACATGTAAAGTCAAGCATATGTTGCTATTGTTTTACTCACGTGACAATTTTTCTCATTGCTCTAATAAAGATACGTTTAAAAAAAAAAATTCCGGAAAATCTGAGCCATTTTGAGGGATCAAAGGTGGGAGGGGAATCCGGGGATGATCTTAATTTGTTTATCATACCTAAGGCCTGTTTGTTACGCAATTTATTAGCTAATAGAGTGTCAGCCTTATCGGATTTGTCATAGAATTTTTGATGAAGTCTCTTTAGGGCAGTGGCAGCTCTGTGGGATAATATAGTGTTTATTTGACCTTTAAGAGATGAAATTTGCTCTAATAAGGTGAGAGTGGGGGACATTTGAAATTGTGCCATTAAAGATACTAGCTGAGTCTCAATCGTAGAGAGAACTAATTCTAAGGATTTTCGTAGGGCCGTAGTTTTGCTGATTATATGTCCTCTAATCGTAGCCTTATGGGCCTCCAAAACTATTCCTGGTGATATTTCTTCTTTGTTGTTAAGTTCGAAGTAGCTTTGGATTGCTGCTAGTAATTCTATACGGGATTCAGAGTTTAGCAAAATTGAGTCATCTAGGTGCATAGAGTAATGATGGAACAAATCGTAAGTGAATGATACTGTCCATGTCAGTGGGAAAATGTCTGCCGTATTTACCATGTGAGCCAGAGAATTAGAAACATAGGGCCTGATCCAGACCCACGCCCGCGAGCGATCGGACGCCGGTCGGGAGCGTAAAACCAGGTGACAAAACGCACATGCGCATGTGCAGTCTGACAACTTCCGGTTGTCCGAAGGACATGAGCGTACAGCGAGCGTATTTTGAGCGTATTTTTCGCCCAAGGGGCGTGCGTTTTGTACGACGATAGTCCGGACACTTGAGTTACTACACAGAGGCGGGGATAGCCATTTAAATTGTACAGTATAGGCGTGCTAAGCCCCGTACGACCAACGTATTGGTCCAAAAATTCACACGGACGCTGGAAAAAGTTAGGGTAGGGTTCAGCCACCGTAAGTAGGTACAATCAATGGGAGTGTCATGGGCGTGAAAGTTTATACACCCGGGCGATCATACGCTACGCTCGCGGGCGTAGGTCTGGATCAGGCCCATAAAGCATATCTATGTGTGTATGACATTTGTGTGGAGAGGAAAAGTGTGTGTAGCTTCTGGTGTCCTGGTTTTTGAGGCGCCAGGTGTCATATAAGAGATGGGAGTGTAATAGTTTTGTAAGAGTTATCGAATCTTTAGAAGATGACGGTGTGGGAGAACCCTGACCAGGGGTTCTATCCAAGGTAGAGTTAATAATCAGATTAAAATACCCACCTAGGATGATGTGCCAACAATCGCGTCTATCTAATGTACGGAAGAATGATATTAAAAAAGTGGCTTGAGATTGATTTGGGGCATATAGTGACACTAAGGTAACAGTTTCAGCTTGAATCGTGCCTGTGATTATCAAAAAGCATCCCTCAGGATCTGCATATAAGAAGGATAATTTAAAGGGAATTGAGTTTCCCACCAGTATGGTAACCCCGCGCTTCTTAGTGTCCGCTGAGGCAAAAAAGGTAAGGAGGAAAGACTTGATTCTAAGGGTAGAGGTGGGTCTCCTGAAGAAGGACGATGTCCGCTTTAGTGCGTTTAAGAGCCGACCAAGACCAGAGCACACTTGGTAGGTGATTTTAGACCAGAGTCGGCTAACCTGTGGCACGCCAGGTGTTGTGAAACTACGAGTCCCAGCATTCCTTAATTGCTAAAAGTATAGCGGATACCTGACAAAGCATGCTAGAAAGTGTAGTTTCACAACACCTGGAGTACCACAGGTTAGCCAACACTGATTTAGACAGTTGAAATTGACTGAAATTATTTTTAATGACGTCATTGCAGAGCCGCAAACTCAACAAGCTGGAGAACAAAAACACATTGGTTAGAGTAAAAGAAAATAAAGTAAGGAGGACTGAATATACTCAGGAAGCCTGAAGACTAAGAATGAAAAAGGAGAAAGAAAGAGGTAGCCACAGGGAGAGAAGGAAAGGAAAGAAGAAGGCCTAAGTGGGCTTAAACCCTTGAGGAAAATTAGAAGTATAACATCCTTCCCTAAAACAGGGGGGAAATTTTTTGTGTGGTATATGGGTGAATGGGGGGTCATTTCGTACTGTTGGTAAACGATGGTGTTCCATCAGGAACCCCAATGTAAAAACAGCTAACTTTAGAAGCATTGAACATCATGTGTTAACTATTAATTACTACGTTTATGGAAGTGAAAATTAATTGTAGATTGAAAAAACCACAAACAAAAACTGAAGTCAGAGAAAGGGGAAGTTGAGTAAGACTATTGGATTCCCCACAACATAAATTTACAGGAATACATATCACATTTTGTCAGAACGCATTCCAGAACTTTCAAACAATCAGTACAGTATGTATTGAGCATATTTTTTCCCTCTCTTCCCTTCCCATTTCCTTAGAGTCCTGTAACAAACCTGGAAACAAATTAATCATTAAATAGGCAAAGGTTGTGCGTAGTTAGAAACAACTTTCCTTCTATGTAAAACTTTGTTATACAGAAAAAAACAAAACATATATTATGTCAAAAGAATACAAGCCTGTGCCTCTGGCGATCAAGGCAGGATAGGACAGTCCCGTGCGATGTGTTAAAAGTTCCTGCATCCCGATCTAGTGGGTTGGACCAATATATAAAGCCCGAGGCCTCAGTTCGGCAGAGGGAGAGGTCGGCTGCGTCTGACGACTGTGGCCCATTCAGCCAAAGGGGGCCTGCGTCGTGGCGGAGTAGGGGAGGAAGAAGTTTCCGTAATATTTGATGGATCCGGTAAGATGCAGAGATGTTCCAAAAGAACTTGGCCTTGATTCAACGATTTGATTGTGTGGGTGGTGTAGTTCGTTGAAACTTGAAGATGAAACGGGAAACCCCATCTGTATCTGTAGTTGTGTTGTCAGAGAACTCTGGTTATCGGTTGGAAATCTCTGCGTTTCTGTAAGGTAGATAGGGCTAAGTCCTGGAACAGTTGTAATGAGATTGTCCACATTTCTGGTCAAAAACAGGATTTTGTCTTTTATTCGGAATAATGGAAATGAACGATGACTTCTCTAGGTCTTTGATCTGAAGGTGGACATGCTCTCAGTGCTCTATGAGCCCGGTGCAGGAAAAAGTCGTTATTTGTAACTTCATTAAATATTTGTTAAAAGAACTCTCAAAGATAATTCGTGAGGTCAGATATTTGACGGATTCTGGAATGTTGCATATACGTGTATTATTTTTGCATGACCTGTTTTCAAGGTCCTTGTTTCTTTCATATTTTCGATTCAGTTCGCAGGAGCATTATTTCTTTGTCCATTTGGTTAAGTGAACGGCAAAGTTAATCAGTTTTGGACTCGAGCATCCGTGCGGTTACCCAAGGAGACAATTTCTGTTTTAATATCGCTAACCGCCTTTTTTAGTTCTTGTTGGAATGTGGACTTGAAATCATTTGCCATGTTAGTTATTGCCGCCATGATAATAGAATCTAGTCCTGGAGGTGCAGCGGAAGAGGGAGTTGAAATATTTGTAGAATCTGCAATGTCTCACAAGTTAGCGGTTGCACTTGAGAAAAATATGTTCATACAATAAATTATATGACATGGTCTGTCCACAACTTTGTTGCAATTATATGCTTGCCCACAAGGTAGCCCTATGCAGAAATATAATTGGGATTCTTTGCAGTAGATTGAGTCAGTATAAACTAAATTTTTCCAGACATAGGGACATCGCTATTAGTAAATATAAATGGAAAATTATCTACCTGATAGGACTTAAGATAAATAGTATAGCTGATGGGAACGAAAAAGGAGAAATATCAGGGCAAAGGTGATAAAGAGTAAAAATACAAAAATGAGGTGGGAATATAAGTAAAAGGGTGTAAAAGTATGGAAAAACTTGACTTACAATATGAACCCAAAATAGCTGGGGCAATTTGGTGAATATTCTAAAGTGAACCTTATGATAAATGAAATGAAAAGAAGTGAAAATACAATACTAAAAAAAATATATATATATATATGAATAAGGGGTGTAAAGTGCTTATTGTGCATAAACAGAATAATTCATACTGAATAACAATGGGGGTAATAAGTGTAAACATTGATGATTAAAACATATGAAAACCAAGGTTAAAACACAATATAGTGACCTAAAAAGACATGGATAAATGACAAAGACAACCCATTGGTACTAAACAGCAAATACTATGTTTGATACAGTGCAAAGAAATAACATATGATATGACCGCAAAGGAAAACACAAATAATAAACAATAAGGGAATAGGAAACAAAAACCTGAGTAGATGAATGCAACTAAAAGTCCAAATATAAATAATTATAGTCTTTTACAGTCTGTAACAATATCTGTCCTCAGTTGCTTTCAAATAAAGTAAGACCGACCCACAGTTTTATATGTAGAAAGATCGCAGCTACAACCCGTGTTTGCAGAAGCAGACAGTGCTCTCATCCATTTTACATATTTTTTATGGAACCCGAGTTCCCCCTTTCACGCCACAACACGGGTTAGGCCGTCCTGGGAATAACCCTGGTATCGACCCGGGTTGACCCTTTCACACCGACTTCCAACCTGGGTTATTCCTGGGTTGATAGCTCAGTGTGAAAGGGGTCTTACATTCCCACCTCATTTTTGTATTTTTACTTTTTATCCCGTTTCCACTGATATTTCTCTTTTTTAGTTCCCATCAGATATACCATTTAAAAAAAAAAGAAATGCAGAGCGCCTTTGAGCTTTAGTAATTATTGTAACAATTTTAATAAAAATATATATATAGACAAAAACAATTGTTAAAATTAATAATTGATAGACTATTCTTATAGACTTTTATAACAATTGCACTTGTGTTAGTTAGCAGTTACAGCACTTACAAAAAAAACATAGAATACACAAAAAACTAGCTGTTGATCAGGCAGCTAGTGAAAAACAGTAATTATGCACTGGATCTAATAAAGATGGTTAATGGATGTTAGTTGTCCCAATTTTGTTTATGCTATTTAGCGTGTCCACAGCAAATTTGAGTTGGAGTGAGAGGCTCTTATATTGTATCTTAATAACAGTAATGGCAGTCAGCAGTCCCTGGCCAAACAAGTTGATAGATATAGTATTATTGATAGTAGCTGTGATGGCTTGGTAAATATATATGGAGAGCAAATCATTTTCCAAGTAATTAGTTGATAGAAGCAGAGTAAGGTAGTACTTATCTGTCCTTGTGTTGCACACTTGTTAGAGACAGCAATATAGCGTGATTCACGGCACTGTTAGGCTTACAAAATGTTCCCGTGGTGGAGCTGCGTCCACCCAGCCGCTCCGGCTGCCTAATTTTTAAACGCTGTCAGGTCTGCGGTGTGTCAGATGGCAATCGGGTGCAGATTATTACTCCATAGGGGGAGTGAGTCTCCCGCTGTCTTGCAAGCCTCCACGGGTAATACCCAGTCCAATCTTTGTTCTCAATTCAATAGGAGCTCACTGTTTGGAAAGTGGTCAGCGCACAGCTGACATGGCACAAATAGGTGATAGTCCGTTATAATTAAAGTCCAGCAAAATATTTAGATAGGTTGGCAATATGTACCAGTGTGTGGGCAATAAAGTGCTGTAGCTAAAAACCTCAACGCGTTTCTCTACCTTGCGGTAGTTTCATCAGGAGGAAAAAGGTAGGTATGAAGGGGATGGCTTTTTAAACTCACTTAATTCTAACAGGTGGTACATTAACCCCTTAGTTGTGGCTATCAAACATATGCAGTAGGTTACATTAGTGCACAGAGAAATATATACCATATACCATTTATCTGAGGTCCTATCAAGTAGATCATTTACCATTTATATTTACGGTAAGTTTTATTTGGTTTTTATACTCATTTATTTGTTTGTAATTTTCCCACTGGGCCCAGTACACATTATCTGTTTTATTGTTGTGGTTTTCTAGTAAGCTAAGAGGATCTCACCTTTGTGTCAGAGGCAGCCTTTTTTTATAGTTAGACTTTAGATGTGCAATACTAGGTTCATATATCCCTTTGTACTATAGGGACATTGCTGATCAGAAAAATTATGAGCTTCAAAAAAAAAAAAAAATGTAATTACACTATGTGATGCAGTTTCCTGGGACAGTATGCACTGGTAAATGTCAGAGCAACCTGAAGATTATCATGTGGTCTGCATAATAATTCCCTTATAGCAACAGCGCTAAAAGTAATCTTTTATTGCTTTTAGAAACTCGTGGGGTTTAGGGAATAAACTCAGGGATAGCCCATTCTGGACCAAATGGGACTGGTGTCACCAAGTAGGCCAGTGTGTACTGATGATTCTGACAGGACAGCTCCGCACGCAGTGAAGTAGCTCAGCACCCAGTTCTACACAATGTTGACACACATGGAATGTGGGTGACCATATTAAGAGGTAATGATGTGGTATAAAATGTTTGATGAAAAACATTGAGAAATTATTAAAATATATATATATATATATATATACACACACACACAGAATTATTCCTCACTGTTTTTCATTTCATTTAATGGACTTGTTTACAAGAGTCAGTTAATGCTTTATCAAGAAGCGCCATTGTGAGAATAGGGAAACGAGCTAACCCTTGTTTCAACCCTGTCTGAAGATGTTCATCGAATTGCTCTCTAAGTAAATGATAATGTAAATTATAAATGATAGCGTATCGTAAGGTTTTATTATTGGAAAATTAGTTTTGTGCATAGACCCAAGTAGTGTTTTCCTTATGTTCTGGGCATACATGAATGACCTAAGACTAGTGTGTCCTAAAAACTCCTTTTCCAACTCTGAATCTTGAATCCAGTCTTGTAGATGTAGGGGGAAAAGCATGATTGTATGAGCCAACTTCCGAAAAATGAATCCTTGTCCACTGAATCATCAATAACGTTCTTTGGTCAGTTACAGAAAATCACCGGGACTTGGAAACCAGCAAAAATCTGTAAAGATGGCTAAATATTAGTAATTATTCATTTATACTCCAGCCAGGCTCACTGTGAGCAGCTGCAAATCTGGCTAGAATAATAAACGCTCCGGTAGATCCTTTTAGTAACTGGACCCCTAAATGTTCTCATGTTGGAAGGGACTTCCTCCTCCTTCACCAGGAACATTACCACCTCAACTAGATAGTTTTGCCATAGCAGCTAACCCCCCTTTGATTCAACATGTAAGAGGCAGACACCTTGATGGTAAAGTCCATTAAAAGTGTCTGCCGTGATAGCCACTATAAGCAGGCAGGTACTCAGGAATAGACTCTCCCAGATTTAGCAAACCTGCAGATTAAAAGCGGAAAACCTCAATGAAACTTAGAAACACAACTATTTATACTGCAAACATTCCTCCCTAGTTCAGCAGTTTTGTCTTCTACCTTTTGGCTGAAAATTCGCTCGCTGTACGCTCATGTCCTTCGGTCGACCGGAAGTTGTCATACTGCACATGCGTAGTGTTTTTTTTCACGAATATTCACTTACGATGGGCGTACGCTCGCTTGCGGACGTAGCTCTGGATCAGGCCCTTAGAAACACAAGTATTTATACTGCAAACATTCCTCCCTAGTTCAGCAGTTTTGTCTTCTACCTTTTGTGTCTTCTTTGCAAAACTCCTTTGTTAGTGCAAAAGGACTTTGACAGAACTGTCTCTAAAAAAAACCACCAAGCCATTTAGTGGAAATCATAAAAAACTTGGAATTTCTGTTTACTTGCTCATTTTGTATTTAGTGTCTTTCATTAGAGATTGTAAAAAAAAAAACTATACATAAGAAATTGCCCTTATAAAAAGGAATACTTGTAATCAAGCTATTCTAGAAACGTATACGTGAGCAAAGGTTATTAATGGTTAAACTTCCCATGGGTGATTGCCTTGCCGTGTGATGACACTCCCCAGATAACCACACAGACACAATAAGGCGCCGACACCTGTTTGGGAGTCAAACTAATGAATTTAGTGGAGTAATGGTTTGTTTCTTCCTGAAAATAACTGGGTTGTAATTCACCCATGTATACTGCCATGTTATCTCCAGCTACCTAACCTTGATGGGGGACAAAGAAAAGCAGTGTAATACTCATAACGACAATAATACTTATGCCCTTTTCAACTGGGCTGTAATCTGGCCCTGCACTGATGTAAACACTGGCGCCTTCTTCTTGCCTCCCTCAGTGACTGATCTTTATATGCAGATGGGTGACTGGACAATATTGCTCCTATTGTGACCTATCTTTATATACAGCAATGTGATTTTGAGTATTACCTCAGCATCACCAGCACCAACAATGGCAAAACCTTTTCAACTCGGGAGGGCGAAAAGCAGGAATGAATGTGTCCTATTTATCACCTGACTTCCTCTTGGACCCACCTACCAGATTCCAGACCTATCCCATAGTTATGGTGACTATCATCACTGGCTGGCCCCACCCTCTGAATCCCTCCTCAGGTTAACTCAACCCTTTGGTTTCCTTCTGTATTAAATCTAAACCATGAAAATCACATACACATAGGACTAACATTTTGAAAACGGTTTCTTGTAATAATTACTATAATTTGTTAATGTTTTCAATCATCTTACAATGACAGCCAGCTTTGAGGTTTTAGAAATTTAGCTTTTTAAAAAAAAAAAAAGTATCGGCAAGGGTAGCTAGAATAGAAATATGGTTTTTCAAGTTTCAAAAGATGTATAATGTTCATTGAAGGCTTGTAATAAAAGATCATCTGGGATGTCCGATTCCTCCAAGCTCCACTCTCTCAGGCTGCGATCTGCTACATCTGCAAGCTCTGCATCCTCAGCAGCCTCTGCAATACAGGCATCATCCATGTCACTCTCCCAGTATCCATCACAGCTCCTAATGGTGTCTTCTGAGGGAGGCACCGCCAATTGCCCACCTGGTTGTACCTTAGCCAGTGGCAGATTTTGTTTCTGCTCACAAATGTTTCCATTTTCATCCATTGTAAAAGAGGATTCTTCATCTTCCTGCAAGAAACAGTTATTGTCATAAAAATGATCTTCTATTAAAATATATGGAAGCAGTTGTTGGATTGTTGCATTAATTGCAGCTAATCTTCCTTTTATTTTTATTTAGCCCTTTTCACATGTGACAGGAAGCTGTTTAAACTGTTTCCATTATGGATGGAAGCCCTGAACTCCAGATACAGCCTCCTCCCGTGCTCAAACTTCATTTGCACATCTCCAAATTGCTTCTCTCACTATGGACCGGATACACTGATCTGTATTTACTACGTGCATGTTTTTACGCACGCACGTAGCAAGGCAACAAACATGACACTCCCCTCGCATGGACGGGTTTTCAGATACTTCCGCCTCCATAGGGCACCCTTATCTCTATGTGTGTACTTACGCGTGTGTTACTTACGTATGTGCGTATTTATCTAACCACGCCCTGAAATGCTACCGTCTGCATTAAAACCAAGCCCCTCCGTACGAATGTCCCTACGTGCGATTCACAAACCGGTGCCTAAAAGTACTTACATGCATTAATACTACGTAATTTGCGTGGAAAAAGTTACTACACATGCGCAGTTAATTCGCTCCTAAAAATATGCACGCAATCCCCTGCAAAAACAGCTCTGTGAATACGGTTCTATGACTTCTAAGTATTCTTAGGAAGTCTTTGATTTACTTTTCATATTGTTTGGGCACGTCATTCCTTCTATAACCAACCTCTTACATTTTCAGACATTAACCCATTCTTAAATGTAGTGTATTTAAAAATCTTGTTATATTAAAGTAATTTGAGTTTTTTGTCTATTTATAAAATTTTTTTTAATAAGTAATGGTTTTGGTTTATATGCAATACTATTGACCCTTTCTTACAAGACTATATTAAGTAGGACTACACAGATAGCAATATATATCTATATATCAATATATATATATATATATTTTTTTACAGTGTTTCAATATGTTTGTATTAAAGCAAATTCACTTTGTGAACCCTCCACCTCTATAGAAAGTTACAGATAACCTGGAGCTCTGTGTAACAAAAAAAAACCCTTGATCGATGATTTGTTTGTAACGGTTTTAATATAAATTTCATGCTTTATCAGAGATACATTAAACTAACCTCATTTAGTATAAACGGTAAACAAACTTCAGGAGGCAAAGGGTAACCTAAAATAGTTACAATGAAAAAAAACAACCAATTAGCACTGAATTGAAACTGGAACCCTTATTTATAAAACAGGGGTCATATCTTCAATTTAAGAACTTGTTAAATATGTGTCAGAGCAGAGCGAGCATGGTTTTAGAGAACGTTCATAATATTAATAGAAACAATACTGAATACAACTTACAGTTTGACTTAAAGTTCTGGGCTCTGCAGACTGGATCATAACATTTTTGATACCAAACTTCTCTCTTCAAATCTACCAGTAGCCTTGGAATAGAAATGCTTCAGTCAGCAATGAAGATCAATTAAACACACAAATTTACCAAACTAGTTTATTATAAAAAATATTTAAAAAACTGTGCATCCATTGCTCTGCCAAATATACATTCAGACCTGGATATGTATGACACTACTAAACTAACATCCTTTCTACACTTCACCAGTGTTGTTGTAATTCAGCAAGACATGTATGGCAGCAATTGGCCCTATTAGGGAGCACACTATGTAAAATTACAGCTGGATAGTACGTGTGCAGCATGAAAGACTTTGGACTAAATGGCAAAACATATTGGTATTTACAGTACAACATGATTCACATGCTACTCTGAATCAACCATAGCTTGTCTGCTATTAATATTGTGGTTTTATAACATCCGACTGATACAAGTTGTATGATAATAACGTAATGCAATTAAGTTCTCTCTTTACATATTGCAGGTTCCAACCAAATTATATAATTGGGCCCCTTTATATGAAAGTCTGAGCAGATATTATGTAGTGCAGGGCAGGAGTCAGATTTGCCAGTATGCCAACAAATCACTCTGCCCCGATAATCAGATTGTTCAGTCTACCAGAACCATCCAATCACTGCTATGTTGTTACTGTTAGGATAGGCGCAGGGTGGTAGCCAGATTATATGGTCACTATACAATGTCCCAGCTATTGGAGTGATATATTTAGAGCAAGGGCCATAGTAGAATATGTGGCCAGCATTAGACCATTATAAGGCTCCTATGACAAATAATAGACCTGGTATTAGAAACATTAATGTGTATGAACTTACATAAATAACAAAACAGAATCCCTTCAAACATACATTATTACACAAAAAACAAAAAAATAAGCTAGGCAAGGGATGATCAAATTGCACTAAAAGCTGCCGCCCCTTGCTCACCAGGGTAGAGCCAGAGCCTGAGAGAAATAGCAAAACAATGTCAGAGGTATAATAAAAAGCTCATTGCACTCCTCACAAATAACAAGAATGTGTGCGGAGAAACCTTTTATCAAGAGTTTACAACAGTTTTCTGCATAAAATAAACAACAAAGAGCGTCATACATTCAAAACGTCTATGTAAGGTCACTAAAATATGTGCTAAAATATGTGCTGAACCAGTAGGACCGGAATCCAACAATTTAGCCGTTGCAGGTTAGAAGTAATAAAACCCGCAGGGCTCCACAGCGTGAAGTCCCAAAAAGAGAAAAAGCATATATACAGTAAAAAAAAATAGTTATAATACAATCAAAGAAAAACTAAAACAATGACAACACATCTAAGCACATATGAATGCAAAAATAATTTAACGAAAATTAGTGGCCATTTATTTGATAAACATGAATGCAGCTGGTGAAAAACAACTTAATTACAATATATGTACAGACACAAACTGCAGAGTACAATGTGCGTATTGTAAAGCTCTTAATAAGGAGGAAGAGAAATTGCTCTTCATAAGTGCAGGTCATTCTAATAGCGCTGGCTGCTGACAACATGCAGAAAACTAGTTTACACTCATGTCATAAAAGGTTTCTCAGCTTCTTCTTATTATTTGTGAGGAGTACAATGAGCTTTTGATTTTACCTTTCTTTGTCAGAGCCACCTGCTCACCACTAATTTTCATTCACGGATACATAATTACCATAATTGGTAGATATGCTATAAATAAACACAACATAATACATACATGACATTATTACTTTTGTGAGCACGGCCAAGGTTTTCACACCAGCGATAATTAATAGTGTCATAAACAAGCAATTCCTCTAGGGAAAAATAGTTCCACTGTCGAACACCTAAAAGAGGGGAGAAGAAACAGGTGGAATTAGGGATCTTTGGAAAAATGTATTTACAACTATGTTTTAAAGGAAATACTATAAGGAAAAAAAAAAAGATCTTACCACCCTGAAAGCCATCTCTCGTTACAATACACAGAATGAAGCAATCAATTTCTGCATAAGGTGAAAATTGATATCCCTTAATGCTGCCTGTAGCGCAGGAAAACAAAATATTTATTCACTGATAAATTATACACATAAAATAATAATAAAATGTATTGTACACTCCTGTGTTATGCCTATGTCCCCAAAGAAAAGACCATACTGACAGGCTGGCATTATTCGTGCTTTTATATGTCTTCCAAAGCAGAACTTGTTGATAAAACCCAAGCCACTAAACAGATACAAAAGTTGTGAAATACCTGAAATTGGCATTATACGTGCTTTTACTTGTTGATCAAACCCAAGCCACTAAACAGATACAAAAGTTGTGAAATACCTGAAATAACGAACGCTCCAGGGCTGAGACATGAGGTCCTGGCCTTCTTTATTTCACTGCTTTCACATGTTAAAATTTTTAAAGCATCCGTAAATCTAATTTTTTTAAAACAGAATAAATAGATTTAAGCCAGGGAGTGAATAAAGGCTCACAAAAGCATTAATATAGCACTTCATGCTGGTCATTTGTGGGAGAATAACAGGGACAATAAAACGGAGTTGTTACAGTTCAACATCAAAATACAAATGACATAATAGAGTAGTTTCCAGCCGTTCCTATGCTGTAACATGCTTTCTGACATATATTACAGTGTTATCCTAAGGCATGCTATACCAAGTAACAATTATTTCTAACTATTACGCAGTGGGAACGTATGTCTGGATCCCGTCAAGTATTATTATTGCAAAGTATTATGTTGCTCCCTACCAAGTGCTATTTAATACCACCCGGCTGGCAACATTTGCTGGGGAGAACACTGCAATAGGTCCTAAACATCCAAAACAGTCATATCGAGCAACTGAATTCGCTCTTACATAATATAATCCTTACTCTAATAGTCAGGTTTTTTTTTGGCAATTTAACTAGAAACATAAGATTCAGGGTAAAGTAATAGACACTTAGCCCATAAAGTCTGCACATTTGTATTTAAAACACATAATGGACCGGATCTAGACATACCCAAAAGTGCCGATTTCTGCTTTTAGCGAGTGAAACACTGGCCGTTTGTGTTTGCGCATGTGCACACTCTGCATTCCCATCACGGAACTGTATTCAACACATCCAGTGTTCTGTGATGAACAGCCTGACGGGATGGGGAGGCAAGTGTACTTGAAGTGTGCTTAGTAGGAGTAGGGAGGTATGCTAAATGTACAGTACAATCCTCACTTCCGCACCATTCTTACGTAAAAGTTAATGTAGGGATGAGCTCTGGGAAGTCCCGTGTGTGTGAGGCCCCCTCTCACATGCTCAGGAATTAGGAACTGACATCAGAACGGCAACTTAACTCTATCACTGCTGCGTTCAGACCTCCAACTGCAGCTGTGGCGGTAGTCTGGATTCGGTCCATAAATGACCCTAGACCCTATCTGATCCTGGACTGGATTCAGATACGATTTTGCTTGTTCTTGTGTTTGAACTGCTATATATACTAGTGAATGCACAAACTATGTTGATGACAGGGTCATACCTAATCATTAATAGATGCCTTCTCATATATACTCCTGAGTACCGTGTAATCAAGTCCACTCTGAAATAGTTATACTATGGTAAGATGGCGTAGCGAGTCCCTGCTGCGATGTTTCACATTGCGAAATAGCGACAGCTGAAAGTGTCTTTACGGCTGTCCCTATGTAGAATGCGTAACACCACAGAATTTTTTTTTTTATGAATGGGCGAGTGTGCAATTCTCACCCCAGGGTTAGGATTAGGGAAAAGGTAGGTTTTTTAAATTACCTAAAGGAGCACCGTGTTCGGGGATCTATTGCTATGCCTCTTCAAGCAATCGATATCCCAGCCAGTTCAGGGACCTACACCCGTAAATGTGGAATGTACCTATATATGTATTCATATTTTAAACAAAGTTTTATAAAACATTACTACAGAGAGCTGATGCAAAAAAATTTTCTCTCATAAATGTTTTAATGGGATTTTAACAAACACACACACACAGAGACTTAAATGTTGCATTAGTCAAGACAGAACATTCGACGTTTCAGTGGCATTATGCCACTTTCATCAGGGTGACTAAGAGTTTAGGAAAGTTAGTGACAACAGACTTTTTTTGTCTGGTAGTTGTCACCCTGATGAAAGTGGCATAATGCCACTGAAACGTCGAATGTTCTGTCTTGACTAATGCAACATTTAAGTCTCTGTGTGTGTGTGTTTGTTAAAATCCCATTAAAACATTTATGAGAGAAAATTTTTTTGCATCAGCTCTCTGTAGTAATGTTTTATAAAACTTTGTTTAAAATATGAATACATATATAGGTACATTCCACATTTACGGGTGTAGGTCCCTGAACTGGCTGGGATATCGATTGCTTGAAGAGGCATAGCAATAGATCCCCGAACACGGTGCTCCTTTAGGTAATTTAAAAAACCTACCTTTTCCCTAATCCTAACCCTGGGGTGAGAATTGCACACTCGCCCATTCATAAAAAAAAAAATTCTGTGGTGTTACGCATTCTACATAGGGACAGCCGTAAAGACACTTTCAGCTGTCGCTATTTCGCAATGTGAAACATCGCAGCAGGGACTCGCTACGCCATCTTACCATAGTATAACTATTTCAGAGTGGACTTGTAAAATGTGTATCATACACCCTAATCACTGTATGTACATTGTTATAACGATTTTGAAAGTTTTGACGGTCCCTTACTCTTTGTAGCACTATTGTAGTAGGTCGCACTACGCACTGATAAAGATTACTTTTAATTACTGCACAAAACATAAGGCCGACTTGTGAAACTACCAGTCCAAACATGCTTTAACTGCATAAGTATAGCTGATACCTGACAAAGCATGATGGGACTTGTAGTTCCATAACACCTGGAGAGCCATAGGTTTGTGAAGATGACACGGGGAGGATAAAACTGCGTGTATGTGGAAATCTCTGCACACAGGCAGCTCGTGATCAACAATGTCCAGTAGACTATATAATGGGAGCTCTATTTACTTCTAGTTTTAGGTTAAGCACATTATAACCATAAAATAAATGTAGTTTGAAGAAGGAAGTGAAAGCAATTAGAGTGGTCACCATTGAAACAAAGGCAGAAATAACATATGAAGAGCTTATGGTACAAGTTCTGTAAAATACTATCTTGTAATTATTCTAGGGGAGCATTTGCAAATAACAAAACATTATATATATATATTTATTATAATAGTATTATGTACTAGTAAAAGATAGAACCCGGTCTGTATCCCCAGGAAAGGAGGCAAACATACCTTACATTGCTAATTAGGGAGCAGAGAAAGATGTTCTCTTCATCACAGATATGCTTTGGAGGCTTTCCAGCAAATGTGTTATCTTCAGCCACTTCAAACGTCACATTTTTCCCCAATTTTGATGATTTATATAGTCGGAAATTTCGATTTTTTGTGTACACACCTATGTGGAACAATACCAATGCCATAGAAATGCTTGATCACTGGACAATGCAAGACTAACACAGAATTATTACAGAATTACAAAGGCTAAACACTGAAACATAGCTGGCAAGAAATACTTCACTAAAAGGAGCATTTTACCTGGGAGAATTTTATTGGGAATTACTGAATTCTCAATCCCTAACACAAATGTTTTAAACCTGACACAAAGGAATTTTTTTTAGACTTTTTTCCAATGTGTTACATTATGTAGCCTTTAATCTGAGCAGGTTACCAGAAATAGTTGGTTATATTATTATATTATATGGTTAAATCATTGTTGTATTTTTTTTTACCAATTGTACATATAGAAGCCTCACACACAGCATAGCGTAAAGAGTAAACCCACAGGAATAAAAAATAAAGGAAAAAATGGGTAAATAATGTAAAAAGCATGGGTGTACTTTGTGCATAAATATCTTTGTTGCTTATAATTATGGCTATCACAACAAGACTATACCAACAAACAACAGAAAAATGTACTGGAACCAAAGATCCTGCAAGATATTATAGCATGCTTGAGATACATAAAATCATCATTAAACCTGGAAAAATATTTTAGCGGTGTAAAGAGTACAAGGAATGAACTACTGAATTAATTCCATGTGTATGTATTGTGCAAACCTTATAAATTGCATATATAAAAGTGTGCAGGGCTCTGGTGCTCCATAATGTGGTGGGAAACATTACCAGGATAATTTGGGTACAAATAAATTAAAGTATCCCTTTAAGGGTGTGAATGTATGGTCATCAGTGATCTAAAGGATTGATATATAGCCACATAGGCTAACAAAAAAATGGTGCTGGAGTGTCCTGCTTAGGAGAGAGACAGCATGCAGCTGAGCCAGAAAGAAATGGAAAGGTAAAAAAAAAAAAAAGTTATATATATATCCCTTTAATTAAGAAGGTCATGTTATGAGCCTCAAGTAACAAAGCGGAAATGTTATACCAGTATGCCACTATTTCAGTCTATAGGTTTATGGACTAGTGAACAGGCTAGGTCACAGCAGAATTAGCAATTACAGAGGAAACAAACTGACAATCGCAGATATGCCGAATGCTTCTAGCGCTAACCTAGATCTATAAAAAGTTGTCTTCCACCATTTTTATCATACACAAGTAGAGAGGAAAGATCACAGTTGCTGGAGTTCTGGTTGGGTGTACAAGCAGTCTCAGAGGATGCAGTCTCTCTAATGAAGGCTCCACATGCAGAGTCTTTATCAGTAGCTTTGTACTCACTTAGGGGAAAAAGGGAGCTTAGAGCAGACTTGATAAAATTACCTGAAAAAAAGGTAACAAAGAACATATAAAATCTAATGATCTTGCAATGAATGATGTATTTCCTTACCCCTCCCTCTCTCAATCTCTTTATCTGCCCTTTTCTTGATATTATTTATCCCTTTGAGTTTCCCAAGGTGTTGTTTTGTTAGGCACAATAAAAACATTGGGTCTGATTAAGACTTAAGGAGCTTGAAAATTAGAGGAAAGTTACACCTGGGCTAAACCATGGTGATCTGTTGCAAACAGTATTAGAGTTGAGAGGTGATGTTTCCTATCCCAAGTCTAAATAACAGTGTGATAGTAAAGCTGGTCAGTATCTGTGTGCAGTAAGCAATTCAAAGATATATCCCTGCATGCAAAGAATACAATTACCTTGACTCCCCCTGAAATCAACTTGGTTTAGCCCAGGAGTAACTTTCCTCTTTTAATTTTAAGCTCCGTCTTAAGTCTAAATCAGGTAAATTATTATTATTGCTTACTAAGTGTCACAAATTGTCTGCTGCTCTTTACATTCACATCAGTGCCTAACCCTAATGGAGCTACATATAAAGGTCCCTAACAAATACATACATACAAACTAGAGATAATTTAGTCAGCATTCAATTAACCTACCAGCATGTTTTTGGAAGGTGGGAGGAAACCCACAGACACAGGGAGAGCATACAAACTCCACACAGATAAAGCTTAGTCTGAGAATCGAACTCATAATTAAACAATATTAGTTTGATAACACAATAGCTCAAAAACGTGGCAGAAGCAATGTACAACTTTAAGCACAATCGGTGCAAAGTTTACTTTTATTGTTCACTGCAACAACTTTATATCACTCAAAACTCACTTACCAACATGGATATTATCTTTAAAAGCAGCATTGGGTAATACAAAAATTAAATGACGACTAAACTTTTCTTCAGTGCTGGAGTCCAGATTTAATACACATTCCGCAGAACAATTAAAACCAAAACATTCCTTGAGTTTTCTACAAAAAAACTGCAAAAGAGATTGAATATTATGTTAAATCATTTTAAGTGCATGGTGGGTCAAAGATTCTCATTTCCAGTTCTCAGGTATATCCAACATGAATTTATCAGTGGCACACCCAGGGGGGTTTCTGGTTGCCCAGAAAACCCTAGATTGGAAAAAAAATAAAATAAATTTAAAATGTGCGCGGGTGTCACGAGAGGGGCGTGGCCTGGCAGCCATGTGGGGTAGACTGTCATGGAGGATAGTGGTCCTGGCCTGTGCTGCAATAGGAAAGCAGGTGAGGAATGTAAATATTCAACAGTGCTTATGAACTGACATAAGCTCTGGTCCATTGTGTAATGTACTCCACTAATGCATTGTATACTGCTATTGCTATTAGATCTGTTCCTGCAATATAAAATTACTATTTTAATGTGAAAAAGAAGTAAATTATAAATTACTTAAAAGTATCAAAAACAGGACTTGTTACAGACAATAACAACACAATTCCTTAATGTAGGTTTATTTTATTTTTATTATTTTTAAATCTACATGATAAACTTCCTGCTTTCACAAAGAACGTTAATGGACGTCTTAGATATTCTGGCAGTCAGATAGCACGACCATATAATCAGAATGATCATTTTACATATGTTTTTTAACATCATTAATTAGCTCTTTACAATTTTAAACAGTACTTCAACCTCTGCCGCATTACAGTCTAATTCCCTAACACACACGCTCCAGTGGGGGCGGAGCTTATCGGTCACGTTAAAGGCTTCCAAAATGGTGGGAGATATGCTAATACACCCTACATGTATTACACATATTGGAAACCCCCCTTTCAAAATCCTGCGTTTGCCACTGTTTATCCCCTATATTTTTATGATATGACAATGCAAAGGCTATCCTAGCATGAGGTCATGTGCTCTATGACTGGCATTCAGTCATTATATAGCATATTATAGCTCCTGTTTTATATAAGGAAACATTACCATGGCTACAGACAACACTGTCAGACAAACTTCTTAGTCACTAAGTGGTTCCCACATGCAGTCCTCAAGGCTCCCCAACAGCACGTTTTCCAGATCTCCTTGCCGGAGCACATGTGTGTTTATTTCTGACCATTTAAAAGATCCACGGGTAGTATCATTATATCCCTTATTTAGGGATATAGGGAGCACTGAGTTTGGGAACTCTTGTAGAAGTGAATACTGATGTCTATCTGCTGAAATCCAGAAAGCAAATCAGACTGTTCTGTGTAATTCTGTTTTTAGAATCAGACATCGGGCCGTATTCACAGATCCGTTTTCGCGTGAAGTTCTGTGCGTATTTTTAGGATCGGAGTAACTGCGCATGTGTCGTAACTTTATTTACGCTATTTATGTTGAATTTACGCACGGAAGTCCATTAGGTTCGTACTTGTGAATCGCATTTGGGGACATACGTGCGGAGGGACGGGGTTAAAATCCATATGTCAAAGCTATATGAAAGTGGGTGGGGGGAGACATTTAAATGACAATTTGAGGGCACGGTTAGTTACATACACATGCACGTAAATGCACACTTAGAGATAAGCGTGTCCTATGGAGGCGGAAGTCCCCGATAACCCGTCCGTGTGAGGGAAGTGTCATGGGTGTTGCCTTGCCACATATGTGCGTATAATTGGCATCAATAATAGTGAAGATTAATGTATTGATACGCTCTTAACAAAAAGCAACAAGCTTGTAATCTTCCCACATCATAACAGATCTTTATGCTTACAAAACACAACCCCATATGAACAGTCCGGAATGTTTTCTGTAGAATTTATAACTACATTTACAAAGGATTTAGCAATAGACATAAAACCTAACCTTAGTTTATGACTTACCTATAGTGTACAGGTGTAGTTTCTTATCATGAAATGTAAACCAAGGTCAAAGTGTATTTTATATTTGCCTTATTTGTAGACTGTAAGCTGGGTACACATTTAAGCCAGCTTCCATCTGACAGCCATAAAAACCATGAACACACCGTCTTATCGTCTGGCAGAATTTCTGACACCACTGTACCATCCTCCCAATATTACTGGTCAGATAATTCTATCATTGTATTCTGTATCTCTGTTCCCTCCATTCCTGTTGTAGTAAGTCAAAGACAGTGGGATATATCAAAGAATGTGTTATGCACAAATATCATAGCGAATATATGAATAAAATAGAGAATATGTAAATAAAAAAGGTATACATTAAAATAGAAGTATGCTGATGGAACAACGAAACGCTACATAGATAGCGTAAAATAGTTACTGCGCATGCGTAGTAGCTAGAATCGGAAAATTAGGCACGTATGTGAAAAATTACGGGTTTGTGAAGCCGGTCCAATATATCCAATTCATTCTATATCAATATACCAAACATGAAGGAAAAAGTAAAAACAATAAGATTGGATTAAAGCTTCTCTAAAATAACTGTTAAAAATTATTATAAATAACTGTTATAAAGGTATAATTTCTCTTATAAGACAAATATATCAAACAGCGGACAGGTGAAAAACCTAAAAATAGGGTGAAACCATGCCTGGGGTATCGCTATATATTACAAAGAGTCAATTCATAAAGGGTAGTTTACAACTTAAACACTATAATTGTATTAGAACCAACCAATTTTTTCACCTGAATGGTCCAAAAGACATATCTCTAATTATCACTAGGGGAGTCAAAAGAAGGGAAATAACTCAATTCCAGACTAGTTTATGGAAAGAGCCTAAAATATAAATAAAAATATAAAATAAAATTCTATGATAAAAATATTTCTTAATTGGCAGAAGGTCCTTATTAACATAGCAATACCCCAAGGAACCCACAGAAACTGAAAAAGACCTAGACCTGCGGTACTGGGTATTCCCTGGTGGTCTCCCAAACAGGTACCCAGCCTGTTCCTGCTTAGCTTTTAAGATCAGATGGGACTGGGTGCCTTAAGGATAGTTTAACCGCAGTACAGGATTTCCAAACTTAAGTTCCCAGGAAGGCTCTTGAAATATAATTCTTTGAAGACATTAATTTATAAACCTGTTTTTTTTTTGTTTTTTTTACTTATTTGTTCTTTAGATGCATAGCTTTTCTGTAAACGAAGTTGGGGGATCTAGGACAAAGGTTTTTAACGTCTGATCTCTAAATTAAACGTGCCAGTTTTTCTGTATGATCGTCTCTACTTTTTTTTTATTAATTATTAAATTGTGTAATAAAGGCAGTACCAAAACTTTCTCTATTAGACAGTTTTATTCATATTTTTACTCTGTAACAAATCCTCCTATTTAGATTCCCCAGTTCTTTTTGCTAATTCCTGAAGATTTGTCCTCGGATAGTCTTTCTCTGTAAATTTGAACTTTATAGACTCCACCATGTACAGGGGGGTCAGTCACCCACCCTCCAAAATAGTAATGCTTCAGAAAAGACAAAACAATAGAAAAAATATCCAAGAGCGCAAAAGGACTGTTAAATTGCACCAAAGTCTTATCTTCTAATTTTTTTTATTTATTTTTTTAGATATTTCTGTTCATTCAATTTCTTCTAATTGTGATAACGTTTCTTTAATAAATGTTTCAACTTTCTAACAAAACAAAAAAGTGTTTGCAATTTCACCCCTTCCTGTTCCCACATAGTTGTCTCATATAAGATATAAGAGTATACACAACATAGGATAATAACGTCAGCACTTCAAATAAATCATCAATTCAAAGTTCCACTCACATGTATTTTCTCTTGTATGATCGCTCATAAAATACATAGATGACCCGATAGTATCTTCCTCTGTCACCGGTGTTCTTCCCAAATGGTACTGGTCAATACAAAAAAAAAGAAACCTTGTGTGGCACCGTTAAACCAACAAAAAGATCCTCTGCTAAGGAAGGCAGTTACACTCACCTTGGTGAGTTAGAGTACACAAATAGTATTCTCTTATTAGATCCCAATCCATCTCCTCCTCAGTTGTCACCAACACATCTCCATCCAGATAAACGGATATGTAAAGGAAAAGAGGCAACCTCGTGTAATACGGTAGGGGTTCCTAGTGATTCCGTATCAGAAGAGAGATGCACTTACCCTTCCCACCTCTTGGTGGGATAGCAAAAAGTGATTTTTCGTGGTCTCTTTTCTATAAATACTTGTAGTACTGAATAAAGATATGCTCTGGCACAAAGTAAAAGCCGGCCCGCACTTTGCAACAAACTAAGTTTCCATCTGCCAATGGTAAACAAACAACAAAGTACCGATACACCACAGTATCAGACGCACTTTGTTGTTTTTTTACCATCGGCAGAGGGAGACTTAGTTTGTTGCAAAGCGCAGGCCCGTTTTTACTTTGTATCAATTCCTGGTTTACCTCTCAGGAGGGGTCTATCTCCAGCCCAGACAATTCAGTACTGTGAGCTCCCCACAGAGGAGAAAAAGAGGGGTCCTTCCCCCTTCGGCATTATTATTGGGACATACCCTATAGATGCAAATTTTTACCATTTGTTTGTATCATTAAATTATAATTTTAAATAAGTTTTTCCTGTGGAATCCAAGAGTGACATTTAATAAAGAATCTAGGATAAACAGCATTCTGCTGGATATATCTTCATTCAATACTACAAGTATTTATAGAAAAGAAAGAGAACATGAAAAATAATTTTTTGCTATCCCACCAAGAGGTGTGAAAGGTGAGTGCATCTCTTTCCTGATACGGGATCATTAGGGACCCCTACTGTATTACACGAGGTTGCCTCTTTTCCTTTACATATACGTATACCTGGACGGAGAGGTGTTGGTGACGACTGAGGAGGAGATGGATTGGGATCTAATAAGAGAATACTATTTGTGTACACTAACTCACCAAGAGACATATAAGGTGAGTGTAACAGCCTTCCTTAGTAGAGGATCTTTTTGTTGGTTTAACGGTGCCACATGAGGTTATTTTTTCTGTATTTACCAGTACAATTTGGGAAGAACACCGGTGACAGAGAAAGACATATTCGGGACCTAAAGGAAGATACCATCGGGTCATCTACGTATTTTATGAGTGATCATACAAGAGAAAATACATGTGAGTGGAACTTTGAATTGATTATTTATTTGAAGTGCTGACGTTATTATCCTATGTTGTGTATACTCTTATATCTCATATGAGACAACCACGTGGGAACAGGAAGGTTTGAAATATTGCAAACACTTTTTTGTTGGAAAGTTGAAACATTTATTAAAGAAACATTACCACAATTAGAAGAAATTGAATGAACAGAAATATCAAAAAAATATGAGAAGATAAGACTTTGGTGCAATTTGACAGTCCTTTTGTGCTCTTACTTGGATATTTTTTTTACCATTCCTATAATGGCCACTAATTTCAATGTAGGAATTGGCATTGTGAGTTAGTGAAAGTGCTAGTGTCAATTTTGCCAATCTTATGATAAATATTAAGAAAATTCACTAAAATCTTATGGACAGAGAAAGTTAATTGGATATTCAAATTATTATTATTATTATGATGACCACAAAATGAATTTAAATCTTCTTCTGTCCCTTTCCAAATAAATAAAACATCATCAATAAAACACCACCAGGATACCAGATTGCTCCTATATTCATGGCCACCCCAAATGGATAAGTTGGCATAACTAGGAGCAAATTAGGTACCATGGCAGTCCCCTGAATATGCATATAAAAGTCACTATTATATGGTGATACTCCAGAGAGGGCTTTACCCTATCTTTTCACCTGTCCTCTGCCTGATATATTTGTCTTATAAGAGCAATGATCCCTTTTTAATGGTTATTTATATTCATATTCTAAACCGTTATTTTAAAGAAGATTTAATCCATTTTGACTTTCTCCTTCAAATTTGGTATATTGACGTAGAATAAATTGGATATATAGTCACTGATAAACACAAAATGTATCATTTTTCTAAAGAATATATTACTATTTAAATATACGTACTTTTATCCAGGAATCCAAACTATTGTTCCATCAAAATACTTTTATTTTATTTGTATACCTCTCTCTTTTATTTACATATTCATTATTTTATTCATATATGCGCTATGATATTTATGGGTAACATACATCTTTTACCATCCCTATTGAGTATCATACGCATAATGTATATGGGAAAGTGGACTGATTAATAATGATTAAGTATACACGCTTTAATAAAAAAAATATACAGTTTGTTTATGGCTGGAGAGATCCTCTGTGTCCCCAATTGGTCAAAAGTTTATCAGCTTCTATAAAAAAACCCTTCCTTAGGTATGCTCCCAATCACCTTAAAGTTGAAGTGTTGCAATGGTAGGCAAGCAGCACTATTCCCTATATGAATTGTGCATGTTACCTGTTTTTTTAATCTGTTTGTGTTTACATTTAGTAAAATTTCTTTGCTATATACAATTATATTTTACTACAATGGAAACAGAGGGAACAGTGATACAAATTGTGAGGGAGGCTTCCCCTCTGCTCACACCGGATCACCATACATCAAACAACTGTGAAATTACTCATTCCACTTCAAACCCCTTTATTGTGAGGATATTTCTCTGGACTAAAAGAATGTGACTGACAATATTCACCACTTATTTATTATTCCCCCCCTTCTGTTACACATTTTTAAATATCCTGGCACTGAACTCCTTATTGGGGGGTTGGCTTATTGATCTGCTGGAATGAAATACATTGCAGCTTAAGGTCTATGGACCCTTTTGACATACCTTTGCATTAAACTCTTTGTTGGGGACTAGTTTTTTTTTAATCTGCTGGATGGAACCATATTTACTGTATGATCTGTGGACACGTGTGATCTCAAACTACACTGTCAATTTTATCCCCCCATATTAATTATGCTTTTAGTCCATTCTATCCTCACATATTTATTCATTTTAACAATTTATATACACATTTTTCTGTCTGTCATGTATTTACATTTTAGCCACTTGTTTTTTATACTTCTGTATTTATTTGGGTACATATTTTATATATACTATTGGACTTAATGTATCAGGTTTGCTTAGCACTAGTGTTGATCTTTAGTTAGTGCTACACCTGTTTGTATAGTTTTGATATTCCCTTTGTTTGTTCTTAGGTGTGAGAGGCGGCTTTATTTTATTTTAGTTTTGTTAATACAGCTCCTTTATATTCAATATTTCACACTCACACTGCATTTTTAGCAGAAGCTTGTACAGCGCTACATAATTATGCCGTTAACCAAACATTATTTTCACATCTATTATTTGTATATTACAAACTGTATAATGTCTCTACATTTGGAAATAGAAGATAGATTATGTTCTATTGAGTAAGTCATGACATTAGTATTTGCTTTGTGTGTTATATTAATCATTATAAATTTGTGAGATTACCATTAATAATGACAAAAGCAGATTAGTGAAGACTGGTATAAACTGAATAGAATTGTGAGCATCACCCCCAATTATGTTACGAATAACTAAAGACGTTGAGCACGAGTATAAACTCTATAGTGGATGTTAACATTAAAGTAGACAGATTGGTGAAAAGCTCTAGTGTGATTAGCCAGAAAAGGGTTTTATAAACGTACAAGTTTTTAACTATTTAAGGAGACTACACTATCCTGCACCCCTGTGTGTTTTCTTCTGTAGTTTATAGCATTAAGAGATAAATATCCCTACAAGAGGGCCCACATACTGTACTATAATTGGGGCGATTTTGCTGTGATGGTCCTAATATGCATAGACTAGATAATAGCATCTAACAATATGACCACTGCTGTGGCAATCCTATCTGGTGTAGGTTGGTGGGGAGATTGCCAAGCAGTTTGTGGCCACTATAGAATGTCATAATTAAGTGTTTTGACTGGAATCAGGACAATGTATAGTGTGTGGCCAGCTTTATACCACTCTGAAAACTGAAGAAATGGAAACTGGATTAGCGCATAAGGAGAATTCATTTATTTAATAATATCACAGGAGCAGTCTGTCTAATCCTGTCTCAATAATCATTAATCATTTTTCACAATTAATAGATTTGCATTCTAAATCCAAAAGTTAAATCACATTAGTAAGCTGTAGCCATAGAGACTGCCAAACGTTGCTCAAGAATTGAAGTACAGAAATACTGTGCTCTGCTATGGTCCAAATGTATGAGTGTGGGTCCCCGATAAGAAAGGCCCTATTTTGATAGGGGCATTCTCTTCGAACTGGCTGGAATATCGATTGCTTATGCCTCGATGAGGCATAGTAATCGGTCCATGGAGCACCGAACACGGTGCTCCGAAAGGTAAGGCTAAAATCTACCCCAACCCTTCCCCTAATTTTAACCCTAACCTCCCCTTCCATTAGTAATTAGAATATGAGTTATAGCGCTCCCTAGGGTAATATTAGTCGTCGCCAAATATTACCCTAACCCTCCCTTCCCCGCATCCTGACCCAAACCCTTCCTTCTTCCTAGCCTGACCCTAATAATCCCTTCTCTATAGCCTATCCCTAAGACCCCCCTCCCTGCTGCCTGACCCTAACCCTCCCCTTCTATGGCCCTTACCCTCATCAACACTAAAAGTACCCGGAGAGGTTACTCACCTCTCCGGAGCTGTCAGTGGGAGGTCTGTGAAAATGAATGGATGAATATGCCGATCAGCACACTCACCCATTCATAAAAAAAAAAAAAAAATTCTAAAAAAGTTCCCTATTCGAAATAGAAACAGCTGAAAAGGAACTTTCGGCTGTCTCTATTTCTGAAAGCAGCCCATTGTAGCAGGGACTGCACCAACAGCAAATAAACGTGTCTTACCTCGATCACAAAAGCCACCATTTTCCTGCCATCTGCTCCTGGATTTGTGGGCTTATAAAACTCTAAATCAAAGTATAGTTTGCAAACTGTGTCAGCAGGA
>WWET01005941.1:49536-60478 GCA_011038615.1 Limnodynastes dumerilii
AGCAGGAATCACTTCATAGCAGTGAGCCAGGGTGTGTGGATGTTTTCTAAAACAAAATAAATAATGTTCCATTACCGAAGTCAACATTGGTAAATGCTGCAGATCTTACACAATTACAACTAATACATGGCCAGTTTAAAGGGCTTTTACAGTGACAGAAAATTAGAATCATTTAGATCATTTGTCTTATATCTGCAATGTTAAAGAATTCAATACCAAAAACACTTATCATTAAATAGCTACAGCAAGAGCTACTAAAGAGTTTGTGGATATCTTAAAAGGTAGGTTTCTGGTATCGTAAGCCATTGTGTGTGATGAGAGTTGCCTCCCTTCACTCACATAGGAGCCAGGATCCAGCTATGAGCACAGTAGAATGGACTAATTGACTTTGATAGGCGCCTGCAAAAATTGTAACTGAACCATGGGAGAATTACCATAATTATAATTAAATTCTATATAAGCATATAACATTTATTAGCAAGTTTAGTGTTATAAAATGTAAAGCACTTAAGAATAATTACAAAAAATAAAAATTCAGATATGGCAGTCTCTGCTAATTATAAAGTGCCTGTTGTGGACAGATATTACCAAGGACAGACAGTTACTCAAGCGCTCCATTCAACAAGGAAATGTACAGCTGCTTACAATAAAGGGTAGGTCTCTAATTCCTGTTACATCTATTTTTACCCATAAAATACTTGGGGAGGTACAACATCCATACATGGTTATAGAGTTCCTTCCACAATAGTAGTATCATGTGAGTGTTATTGCAAATGTGCATAATTCTTTGTGACTATACACAGTATAGATTTATATGTATCTCTGGATCTGTCTATGTGGTGCTCTGAACCAACATTCACAAAACATTCAGACAACTTGTGAATTGATAGGCTACAGCTCACAAAACATCTGCAACCATCGTGTGAAAAGTACACTTTAAGTTGGCCTGTGGTTAACAATTGCTTCTGCTTTGAAGGTCATGGTAAATGTATGCGATTTGTGTGTATTTATAGCAAACATCATTAAGTACATTGCAGGACATGTCTTTAGCAAAGCTTAAGATCAGCTTTTCCAACGGTTTTGTACAGTAAAAAAAAATGTTTTACAGTTTAGTTTAAAAAATACATACATGTAATAAAACCAAAACTCTGTGTACGTTGTAACAAGATAAAGTCGTCTCTCAGTATTATCAAGAACAGTCTCCAAAGCAAAAACATGAACGTCCTGCACAAAAGCAAACACATATATAATTTTTAATGGTTATTTCATTTACATTGATTATTACAATTAGTTTTTAAATGAGTGGACACATCAGTGTTATCAAACCCCACTATATTTTTATGGCTTTAAAACATCTGAATGGTCTTTAGATTTATTTCTCTGATAATATTTCAATAGCATATTCTTATCATCAGTCCAATTAGAAGTCTACAACCATGCAAAGAATAGGATATTGAATTACAAGTATCCAGCCTATGTAGACTGTGATACAACTTGGATGTGAGTGTTTTATCTGTTACTATAGGAGACCTGGGGCCAGATTTACCAAGCTGCGGGATAAGAAATGTGAAAATGTTGCCCATAGCAACAAATCAGATTCTAGCTCATTCACTAGTATGTAATAGGACAGAGAGAGCTAGAATCTGATTGGTTGCTATAGGCAACATCTCCAATTTTCCAAACCCGCAGCTTAGTAAATCTGACCCTACAGTGTTTGAGGAGAAAGTAAGTTCTTCCTGCTTGTATTTTCTACTTATTACCTATATGTGACCTATCATTTTGGAGGTAAATTGATTTTCTTTTTGAAGAGGGCCTTCTTTTCGTATCGCATACTGCTGATAAACCAAACTACAATACTTGCAGTGCACTACAACCTCCAGGTCAAAGCAATAAAAGTCATCATTCAGCTCCAAACATAATACACTAATAACTGTAAACTTACCTCCTTACAGCTTTTAGCAAACTGAAAAGCCGGAGTTTGGCGGGGAAACAGTCTCCAGACCGAAGGTGGCTGCCATACCTTGTAGAGCTTGGGTCGGTAGGCACAACTAAGTGGGTGTCGTTTATAATGGGATGCCAGCTCTTCAACATTTTTACATTTTTCTAGCCATTTTCTCTTCATGTTTTCTGAAAATTAAGATTAGCAGACACAAAGTCACCCAGTACTGCAACCCAAATAACTACTACTGCACTTTATCCTGAAACTAGTGCTGACGGTTATATTGTCCCACGTTCCCAAAGTGAATACAGCTCCCTGCAGCGCTAAGAGGTCACATGACATAACACTGTAGAAACCTGGAAAACAGCTGAGAGAAACCAGGAGGTATAATGGATGTGACAAGAGGGAAGAAAGCTGGAAACAACAGAATGAAGGAGAAAGGGAAGAGTTAAAAACAACAAGGGGATGGACATGAGAGATGGGGTGAGCTGCAAACAGCAAAGGGGTGAAGGGAAATGAGGAGAGCTGCAAACAGCAAGGGGAGTGGAGGGAAATGAGGAGAGCTTCAAACAGCAAAGGGAGTGGAGGGAAACGAGGAGAGCTGCAAACAGCAAGGGGGAGGAGAATGAGAAGAGCTGGAAGAAAGGGCAATCATGAGAAAGGGCATGGTGGCACATCTGGAAATGGTGGAGCAGTACAATGGGGTGGGTTAGAGACAACAATAATAGAGGGAGCAGGGAAAAGGGGGAGAACTGGAAACTACATAGGGAGGGGGCAGAAGAAAGGCAGAGGTGAAAACAGATGAAGAAAGGCAGAGGTGAAAACAGATGAAGAAAGAAGAAAGGGTGAGAAAACGGGAAGGTAACAATAGAAAGGGAGAAAATTTCAGTGACCGAATGCAAGGAGAAAGACATCGAAGCAACAAGATCATTTAAATTGATTACAAATGTAGGTATCCAAAAATGCTAAAGCACAATCTCGATTTTTAAAACCTATGGATCTCTTGGAGCATAGTGTGATCATGGACTACCAACATTCTATATGTATTTCTTGTAGACAACAATCTAGCCCTTACTAAATAGGAATAAGTATAAAAACTAATTTGCAGAATAAAACAATGGTTGCATCTGTCACAATTAATTCCTAAAAATAAATATAAAATTTACATTACAAAATAAAAGAAATTCTGTTTAAACATAAAGCTAACTACCCACCAATGTCTGCCTTCATCCCTACCTCAGCTGAAGAAATCACTCACATCAACTTGCTCACTTGATCCCATCCCCTCGAATCTTCTTTGGTCTCTCTCTCTCCATCTGCTCTCATCCTGCCAACCTCTTTAACTTATCCTTCTCCTCCTCCTTTAAACATGCTCTTGTCTCCCCCATCCATAAAAAACCTAACCTTGACCACACTTCACCCTCCAACTACCGGCCCATCTCCCTATTGCCCTTTGCCACTAAGTTACTTGAACAATTTACAGTTTACAAGCTACCTTGCCGACAACTCCATCCTGGACCCTCTCCAATCTGGGTTCTGCCCACTGCACTCCACTGAAACTGCCCTAAGGTCACAAATGATCTCCTTTCTGCCAAATCCAAGGGCCACTTCTCCCTGCTCATCCTCCTGGATATATCGGCAGCCTTTGACACCGTTAGTCACCCTCTCCTGCTCCACACCCTTCGCTCCCTCTGCCTCTCTGGCACTGTCCACTCCTGGTTCTCCACCTATCTCTCGGACCGCTCCTCCTCCCCTACCACTCCTCTTACCGTTGGTGTGCCCCAGGACTCAGTCCTTGGTCCCCTTCTGTTCTCACTCTACACCTCCTCTCTGGGTGACCTCATCCGCTCCTTTGGCTTTAACTACCACATCTATGCCGACGACACTCAAATCTATCTCTCCTCCCCTGACCTCTCCCTGGAACTTCTGTCTAAAGTGTCAGATTGCCTCTCTGCCATCTCCTCATGGATGTCCGATTCTGAGAGAGGAATTAGCTTGTTTATGATCCAAGGTGTCTAGACCAGGGGCTAAATTTACTAAACTATGGAAAAGAAAAGTGGAGATGTTGCCCATAGCAACCAATTAGATTCTAGCTGACATTCTCTAGTATGCATTAGGAAAGTGAAAGCTAGTATATCTTTGGTCAACATCTCCACATTTCCTTTCTCTGCAGTTTAGTAAATTTAGCCCCAGGAGTTCTCAACCATGGACCTGGCTGGGTACACACCGGGGCTTTTTTAAAACAATCTTTCCAATCACACAATCTAAAGACTGTTTCCCCAGATATCTTACCAGTGTGTACTGTCCAAAGATGCTCAAAAATAGTTTGAAACGGTCTATGATCTTTTGGAGTTCCTAATATGCCATATCAAAGCTGTAAAGTCTTTTGCGTTGTGCAAGTGTGTACTGTGTCTATTACGAGATCTTTACACACTGGTAAGATATCTGGTGAAACAACTTTTTGATTGTGTGATTGGAAAGATTATCTGCTGAAAAGACCCAGTGTGTACCCTGCTTAACAATGCATGTTTTCCGGGTCTCCTGGCTGAAGCACAGGCCTGTTCATTACTAACTGAAATGTTAAAAGATCTATGTGGTTAAGATCCCCTGGTCTAAGCATTAAGGTGGCTGCTTATTATTTTTATTTTATGTTTTTTTGGGGGGGAGGGGATATGTTAATGTATAGAGTAACTGGAACAATGAAGAGCAGAGCAACACCTACAAAACAGCAACTGGTTCCTACCATGCCACTGGCTAGACATTCAGCAGAAGATTGCACATAAGTACTGATTTTTATTTAAATGAGGAAGTAATGTTTTTTAAGAGAAGGGAATGGCAGACCAGAGACTATATTATTCACAATGCAGATTTTAAAAGTACATTTAAAAAAATGACTCTACATTTCCTGGGGCATGTTATAAACACTGGACTGTATCCAGAGATTACTTCACTAATCATTGTCATTGCACCAGACTGGCAATTCCCATAGCCTAACTTAGACTTTCAGACTGTGTACCAGTGCAAAAGTTTCAGTCCAGTGTGATGACTAAACCTATACTGTACATTGTAATACTAAGTCACACTATTGCAAGCATCTGAATAGAGTGCAATGTGTTCACAAATACATGCATATGTGCAAAACATAAAACAAAATGCCATCTGGATACGGAGATGAGTGCAACTTCAGAAGTCTACATCCATTCCATTGATTCCAAATTGAAAGAAATAGGAGGAGGCAGCATATAGAGAAGACTTCAAAGGTACGTATAGGAGTCAAAAGTGGAATATTGAGGGTCTGGAGTGACATGATGGGGAATACTGGGAGCTGGGAGATGCAAGATAGGGGATACCGGGAATTGAGGATACATATAAAAATAGGAAACACAGTATAAGTGCTTTAATTTACAGCATAATATGACTATGGTAGGCTGGCATAATGTGCAAAACTATTCAACAGAATTGCAAGCAGATCTGCCAGCACCTTGCAGAAGAGACGCCAGCGTTACGAAGCATGGACACGTGCACGAGCTTTACTATGGAGACCGCAGCATACAGCTACACAGCCCCAGCCGGCAGAAGACAGGTAAATACGGGGATAGGCTTTAGAAGTTTGTGATAAAACATATTCATGCAGCAATAGTGTGCCAGGACTTAAAAGCACACAAGGTACTGTCTTTACTATTTACCATTCTCTGAAGGATGTGAGAGGTTCTTTTATAGACATCTGACTTTTATTATTGGGCAATTGCCCGCATGCAACACGTGGTAAAACTATTTTTGCAAATCTACTGACTTATTTTGGACACTGTGCCAGCCTACCATAGCACGCTGTAAATTGGAGTGCTTATACCGTGTTACCTATTTTTATATATAATATTGAGTTTCGGGGATATGGTACTCCCCTAGTAATTATATATTGAACAGCACCAATTAAGGGGTTCCCCCCAGAGACAGACCTTAGGACCTAGTGTCCATTCTGTTATCAGCTGAAGATACATGATGGGGAACATTGGGGGGCTGGAGACAAGATAGGAGATACTGTGAGCTGATGATATACGATGGAGAATACTGAAGGGCTAGAGACACAAGATGGGGGATACTGGGGAGGCCGGAATAACATGATAGGGGATACATGATGGGGAATACTGGGGGACTGGAGATACATGAATTATAAAATAGTCTGTACTGTGTAGCGTATTTGAAGAAAAAATGGAAATTGTACAGTAGAGACAAGGTCACCACCTGTATTGTATAGTAGTGACTATGATTTGCTATATTGTATTACAGACTTAAGTCACGATTCAGGCGTAACATTTAGTTAGCAGGCTCCATAAATGCACCCGGATTAAGGAATAACGTAATTTTGGGGAATGTTTAGACACCGCTGCACTTACATTTTTTTTAGGTGTAAGTGTAGACCTGAGCAATACCATGTTGAACTGCAAGGGGAGGCAATTATAAACTGTGAATGCAAAATTATATTTAAGAGGTGAAATTTCTTAGTCCAACTTTATTTCATAGACGAAACATAAAGCTATGCAGTATTTGAGTTCCGTGTGCAAAGTAATGTATTTTTCCTACACGTAAATGATTTAGGACGGTTAATAAGCACCCCTTACTTTGCAACATTGTATAGCTGAGCTGTACACTTGCACTTTATTTACCCTTACTCCCAAACTATGAATCCAGGCCTTTTAGTTCTGTGTAAAAGCAAAGTATTTTTTTTGGTACATGTTTATCTTTGCGGCCCTCGCTACGTAACTTACGTATCCCCGCTACGTAAGTTACGTACATTATTATTTATTTTTTCCAATTCACTCTCTCTCTGGGGGCACGGGCACTGTGGGTAGGTAGGTGACACTGATGTTCTGTGCGGCAGCCGGCTTCTGTAGACCGGACATGAAACGGCGGGGGCTGCTGGGTTGGGGGGGGCGCCGGGTTTAGAGTTTCATATAAACTATGACATAGCCTGTTTGAGTGTACGAAGTTTGGTCAGGTTGAGCTGGTCAACCTGTGGCTCTCCAGGTGTTGCAAAACTACGAGTTTGAGCATGCTTTAACTGCTTCGACATAGCCAATACATGACAAAGCATGCTGAGACTCGTAGTTTCACAACATCTGGAGAGCCACAGGTTGGCCAGGCCTGTGTCAGGGCGATCCTCACCGGTAGGCATTGGAAATGATATAGCAATTTAGGTAGAGAGTTCATTTTTACTGCCACGATCCTACCCAGCCACGATATAGGACCGGATCCAGATCTCCGCATGTTTCCCATGCGCGCGGGGGTCTGAAATTACGCGAGACAGAGGGGAGTGCACACCCCCTGACACTCCCCTCTGTCATGCGGGCTTCCATAAGCCTATCTTAACTGCAGCGTGCGGATCAGCGGTCCGTACGACCGCTGATCTGCTACAGTGTGGGAGCCACCTCCCACACTGTACACTTACCATGCTTACCCCCGCCCGCTAAAGCAAGGAAACGGGCTCGGACAGAACTAAGTTCCGTCGGATTGCAGCTACGCTAGGGTTACTATAGTAACCCTAGCGTAACATCTGGAGGGCACATGCGTCCTCCAGTGAAGGCAGTACACTTACGCACCTTGCGTGCTTAAGTGTCCTGCTGTTATTAGATCTGAATACGGCCCATTATTATTGTTTACATTGGGGCGCCGCCAGGGGACACACAGCTGCACCGGAGTGCGCGCCCTCTGCTGAAGAAAAAAATATGCAAGTAGTGTAACAAGCGGCCTCTCCAGCAGGGGGCCGCAAAGATAAACAATTACCTTTTTTTTTACATGCAAACATTTTTTTATTAATTAATACCCCTTACTTTGAAAAATGGTTTAGCCGAGGTCTACACTTGCACCTAAAAAAAGAGGTGTAAGTGCATGTCTGAATCAGCCGCCCTAGCTAAAAGACAAAGGAGCTCAACACTGATCTGCAGACTCACAGCGTCTCCGCCTCATCATCACTGCAGCATCCGACAACCAACAACCGATAGCAGGACGCAGCCTGTCCGACTCCCGCGCTGCGCACAAATATCCCACCATGTACAGCGCTGCCTAAACGTGATTGCACAGGGGATGTCTACGTCACCCCGTCAGGCCAATACTGCCTGCACACATGGGGTATCATTACATACCAAATGTAAGCGTCTGTCACCGTCCATTTTGTTGTAGCTCACACTTTATTACGCCTTATATTCGCATCAATAAAAATGACTTGTTATAAACCGTTATAGTTTGATTAAGACCTTCAAAGTGTAAAACACACAGTAAAGGCTTCTCAATAGAAAAAGTAATGTAAAATAAGGTATTAGACAGAACTCTGGAGTTTTATTGTGTATAAGGATTTTCATGGGCACACTTGTCCCCTTGCATTGTGACTAGTCCTGATGTCACCTCACTCTTCATTCTACACAAACTATAAGCTGGCGGAGGAATCTCAGTGATTGGCAGCAATGCCAAGTCGTCACCAGTTACCTAGCCCTACAACAACGAGTGAGAAGCAGGCTTCCGCCGTTACCGGGGCGCGCGACAAATAGAACCTGACCGCAGCTGTATCCATAGCACTGGCTGGTAAATTGTTGTTATGTGAACTCTTAGCCAATAGTGATCTTCATGGAGGTAGGCGCCTCCCGTATTGGCTGGCTTCACCGCTTGTAACCCAGAGGCAGAGAGACAATAAGAAGACAGCGGCTGAAGCGTTGGGTGGAAGCTCGTGGTAAGGAACATGTCATTATGTGATTAGGTGTCATGTACCTGGACCGTTTTTGTTTGGATAACGGGCATTGTAAGGGAAGACCCGGGGAAATCTGCAGCTGGTGTAGGACTACTGTTATTAGCAGGTCTTAGGCAGCTATATGGGCATGCTGGGACTTGTAGTTCCCCTTGTATGTAGAGCACTTTACTGCCCACCTACTTATTCATAACTTCGTGTAGTTGGTATCACGATGAGCTGTGATCACCTGAGGTTATGAAATGGCGAAGCGAACACAAAGTAAATGTAAACAATGTGTGAGCTGCATGCAGCATGATATCTGCTGGACTGGACGCACCTTGCTCTCCTATATTGTATTTCATACACTAAGTAAAAGTCCAACATGTGTGACTGGGGTGATTGCGAGCCAGCAACACTCAGACCTGTTGTGCAATCAGTCTAGCTATACATGGCTAAGCATGTAACGCTGTTTGTCCTGTATGAAGGGAAGGGGGCGATTGAGGTCTGAGCTGTAATGGAAATGTTATCCTGCAATGACTCGTTCCTCTGGTTTGTGTTCTCAGTGTGATTATTACTCTCTGCTTTGTTGGAACTCTAAACAATCTTCTAAATATATCTTGCTATTTGCTTCCATGAGACTTGTGCGATATCTGCACCACATATCCGAGTGGTTTGAAAATAAAAATGTTGTATAAACTTTTTCCATATCTGTATTAGTACTTTACGTTTACTAATGCTTATCATAATTGTAGCAAACGCATGCTCCTTGGTTTTCTTTTTGCTTTTTCTGGTTTCTTTGTTATTCGCTGTTCACACAAATGACTCAACACTTCTAGTGTTACTGGAATACCTTTACACTTAGAGAAGTCCACATAAAAAATCTTAAAGGTTAACTTCTTTGTTAAATGAATCATTCTTAATAAAAGGTACAAATATGCATTATTGTGCTTTTACTTTTAAAAGGGAAAGTAGTACTAAGAAAAAAGATTGTCTTCCTGATAAGTCAACACAATTGCAACTGTCATCTTAGAAAATGAAACAAGCGTAATTATTGCTATGGGGAAGAATTGCTTTTCAATACCTGCAAGTTTTAATAGGTTACTTTTTTTAACACTATAAATGGTTTATGTGTTTATAATTGAAAGCATTGGATTTGTGCCCATGGTATGTACAATTGATGATTACAAATTTAGAAGTGAATGGGGCTGATCTAGAGCTGCGCTTACACCTTTTTAAGGTGCAGGTGTAGACCTGACCAATAGCATTTTGAACTGCGAGGGGAGGACTAATTTATATTAAGGCAGAATTAGAATTGAAAGGTAAAGTTTCTTAGATCAACTCTGTTTTGTAGCTTAAACATAAAGCTCTGCAGTATTTGAGTTCAATGTGCAAAAGTAAACACTTTTAATGCATGCAAAATAATTTAAATTAATTAAAAAAAGAACAAAGAAATTAATTAAAGCCAGCGCTTAGTATAAAAATTCAAGCCACACTAATATCAAATAAACAATAAAAAATTCGGTACTTGTTTATTATTGCGGCCCCCTGCTGGACGGTGTCGGTTTAAGATGATTTATACGATTTAATATGTATAATATAATTATATATATTTATAAATATATATATATATTTGATACAATTTTTTATGCGCTAATAGCGTAGCGCCGGGGGCCGCAATAATAAACAAGCACCAATAATTTGCTTAACAACAAACCACTTCTCAATTTTGTAGCCACAATTTCACTGCCACAGTACTAATTAACCAACATAAACAGTGAAGGTATGATGTAAATAAGTCTTACAACTTCCTCAGATTTGAGGTATTCTCCCTATGGTTTCACCTTTTAATGTTGCAATAGTAGTGTGTACACTGTATTCTGGGTTAGTTACAGAGCACAGGGTTTTAGCTTGTAGAGCGGGAGCTAGGCACTGACCTCCTTCCTTGTTGTACCATGCTGGATTCATTCAGTTCAGTCGGCAGCTTTTTCTCCGTGCAATACGAATCCTGTAAACACAGATGAGTGTGTGCATCCGCCCGCTCTCTTTTGGTGTATTACTGTGGGCCCGATTCAGTTAGAAGCGATGATGGGTAAAAGCTTGCGGTTTGCATTTTCCAGTCGTTTATGGTAGGTAAAATTCAGCAATTTTTATGCGCACCTCTATGAGGCACGCAATAAACCCCCCCCAACAATACGTGGAATTAGCTTCGCTAATTAGCTTCAGGCACAGTGGCTCAATTGACTGTTTTAAAAGTAAGCAATGTTTAGAGTCCCATAAAAAATACA
>WWET01005941.1:60543-79207 GCA_011038615.1 Limnodynastes dumerilii
GCATCGCACAGTACTAATTAACACACGGATGCGAGACTCTGAATCAGCCCCTAAGTCTTACAACTTCCTCGGATTTGAGGTATTCTCCCTATGGTTTCACCTTTTAATGTTGCAATAGTAGTGTGTACACTGTATTCTGGGTTAGTTACAGAGCACAGGGTTTTAGCTTGTAGAGCGGGAGCTAGGCACTGACCTCCTTCCTTGTTGTACCATGCTGGATTCATTCAGTTCAGTCGGCAGCTTTTTCTCCGTGCAATACGAATCCTGTAAACACAGATGTGTGTGCATCCGCCCGCTCTCTTTTAGTGTATTACTGTGGGCCCGATTCAGTTAGAAGCGATGATGAGTAAAAGCTTGCGGCTCGCATTTTCCAGTCGTTTATGGTAGGTAAAATTCAGCAATTTTTATGCGCACCTCTATGAGGCACGCAATAAACCCCCCCCAACAATACGTGGAATTAGCTTCGCTAATTAGCTTCAGGCACAGTGGCTCAATTGACTGTTTTAAAAGTAAGCAATGTTTAGAGTCCCATAAAAAATACACAGGCTGTCGCGTTTCTTCTTCGAGATTTCCACAGAGGCAAAAAGACAATTCCAGCACAGATCACAAACCTAAACAGCCTGCAAAGCTACATATAAACATAAAACTAATACTTGATATAGTCGCCTAGACACTTTAGCACTTTAATAAAATACACATTTTAAAAAAAAAAACATGTAAAATTTGTGCACTTGGTATGTACAATTGATGATTGATGAAGTTTAGAAGTGAATGGGTCTGATCCAGAGCTGCAGTTACACCTTTTTAGGTGCAAATGTATACTTGAGCATTAGCATTTTGAACTGTGAGGGGAGGACTATATACTATTTATATTGTGAAAGCAGAATTAGAATTGAAAGGTAGTTTCTTATCTCAACTCTGTTTTATAGATTAAACATAAAGCTATGCAGTTTTTGAGTTCTATGTGCAAAAGTAGTCTTTTCTTACATGGAAAAGATTTTAAATGAATTTGCCTAACATTGAAAAATGGTTTACCTGAATTTAGCAATTACATCTGTTTTGCCCTTAAGCTGGGTACACACTGAACTTATTTTACACGATAAAAAAGTTCCAATCAAACGATTACACGACCAATTCACACAATATCATTGAAGTTTTAATGCATGCACGATCAAACGATATCGTGCAATCGCTTATATGATAGTTTTAAAGAGATTTTATAGACAGCTTAATTTGCAAGATGAACGATGCATCGGCAGAAAAATGATCTCAAGTCAGACTGCGGCTGGATGGTAAAATGGTTATAGTAGGCTATACTTCCTCTTAGCCAAGGTGGCATCGCCGTGCGGCGCCCCTGGCGGGGGCCAACTTGGCCAAGGAGTAGATACGCCTCTGGTACCCAGCATTACTTCCAAACACTGGATCAGCCCCAGTATGTGTACACGAACTTCGCCAGGAAATTGTGTAAAAAAAACGATTCTCTGGTTTGGTTTAACCACTATTCTAAGTCATTTTAATGGATATGTAGAATTCCTGTGTGTAGATAAAGAAAATGGGTCGCATTCACACTACCGAACGTATTGCATATACGTCCGGAGTTTACCGATATTTGATACTGCACATGCATACTATCTTAAAGACCGCACACACGCAATCTACGTAACAAAAAGATACGTAGATTACGTAAAAAAGATGCATGTGCAGTATCAAATATCTGTAAACTCCTGACGTATATGCAACACGTCCGGTAGTGTGAATCTGGCCCAACCACTTTAACACATTTTAACTTATGACATATAACAAAATATTTTTTTGAACAAGGCCGCTGGCAAATCATAAAACGGCAAACTAGTTTTTGTTTTTTTAACTCTGGTGTGTTAAGATATCGAGTCACTTTCATTTTCATCTTGCTGTATTGTGAGGTTTGTTTTTATCACACCACTGTGGCTTGTATAGTGGAGGCCACTACCGCTTTTGGAGGAGACTAGACCTATGGAAGAAATGCATTACCCATCAAAATTAACAAATAAAAATCTGATTTTGTAGGTTTTAAATAAAAAAAAATGCAAATATACAACCATACAGTCACCTAGCTAAGCAACTTAAATATTGTTTGCAGCACTAAGCTTGGTCAAGTTTGCAGGTTTTCAAAGTGAGCAAGTACAAGGAATCATGTGACTGTCAGTCAAACAGTTGTTACATAGAAACATAGAAAGTGATGGCAGATAAGAGCCACATGGCCCATCCAGTCTGCCCATTTGTTTATTTAAAACTATACTGACCCTAGACCCTATTTACTCTCAATTTAGTTTGATTTAGGATTTCCTTATATTTATCCCAAGCATGTTTAAATTGTTCTACTGTATTAGCCTCAACCCCCTCAGATGGGAGACTATTCCACTTATCTATCACCCTTCAGTGTTCTCCCCAGAAAATGTTGCCAGCCGGGTGGTATTAAATAGCAGCTGGGTGGGAGCAGTGTAATACTTTGCAATAATAATACTTGACGGGATCCAGACATATGTTCCCTCTGCGAAACGCCTCGCTGGTGCTGCACTACTGGGAACTAAGCTTCTAGGGTATTAGAATGTGCCTGTCTTGTAGCTATATTGTTCTGTTGGTTGTGATCTACTCTCAGAGGCAACGAGACAGGGCTGCCCGGCACATGCACAGATCGGCTTTTAAGTCGATCTTACACTGCTGGCTGGTGTCTTAGGTCTGGATCAGGCCCAATGACTCCAAGATCCCTTTCCTCTTCAGTAGTTTATAATGTAGTGTTGCTAAGCAATAGCAAATAAAAAAAAATATGACACAATTCACACCACCAGATCACTCACTAGTAAGGAAACTAATGTTGAATAATTTACATATGATGTTGGAGGTACTGAACAGTTTCATGACCATATAAGCCGCCTTCTTCTTTCATACAGGCCATGGATTTCCAAGGCAAATATTTACTGTCAAATTAAGTCAAGGAGAAATAGAACAGGTCTAATCTGTTTCAAGAGTAACCTCTGGAAACAGTTGGTTATGTTATTGTGTATATTCTAACCCATCTATATATATATATAACAGATATTGTGCAAGTAGTCTACCCAAAGTAAACTAAATTAATTAAGTTTATCCTTAGTCATACATGGTTCCATCACTATGACTGATTGTGAAGATCTTTTCATTGTAATAGTAATAAGTGTGTGTGTTTTGTGTTTCATGTTTTGGTTTGATTTAGTGAGCAGAGAATATACTTTTTGTGCTGTGTTTTAGTGTAACATCCTCCACACCTCCTTTGCACCCACAAGACAAGCTCAATACATGTTGCAATGTGTCCTGTCATGCCTCTCTTTAGTCGTAAACTAGCTTCTATCAACAGTAAACAAATCACAGTAGGGACTTTCATGATTACTTATGTTGCTACAGAGTATTTATAGTACTTATTTTTCCAGTATGTCAGCATCTTAAACACATTTTTTATTATTTTGTCGTGGAGCTATACCTCTAAAAGGCCTGGAATGTTTTCCTAGATTGTGCCCTCTATGGTATGCTTACTGCACTGCTTTACAGCAGTTGTCTGCGTATTTTGGATGGTATATCTGCAGCAAATGCTTTGTACTATTCTTGTAGCATCTGCAGTCTTCTCCCACTAAACATGGAACTCTTTGACTAATGTTCAAATAAATCTCATTTTGAGAGTCCCTGAATATATGTTGTAATGGTAAAAGTGACACATTTCAAGAAAAGCATAAATCTGCATAGTTTTCAGATATAGTGGTGCTAGGATCTGGTCACTTGAATTCATGTACCAGCGTCTTTACACATTACTTCCAAGGAAGGTATGTGCAGCTGCCAAAATGTGCATTCCTTAAAATGCAGACTAAGGCATGCCAATAGACCAGGGCACTGCAAATGTTCTTATCACCAGTGCACAGTGCCTCAAAATACAACTGCAGGTTTGTTGCGTAGGTAGCAATTAAGTGTATCCCTTGTGATTAGTGAATGACAGTTCCATTTATAATCCAATGAGGTCACCATCCCTGGTGGTAGTGGAGCACTATTAGCACTTTAGCTCACTCAGATGAAGTCATCCTTGCCTGCATTGAAAATTCTGCTGTGTCTGCTTCACTTAAAATCAATAATTCATACTCTCCTGATTCTTTTCTCCAGTCATTGTTAAAATGAACACAGTTTCTGTTTACCTTGCATAGCAAATACGATTGGTTACCTCCAGTGCACCTGAGCATATTTTACCTTTAATATATATGTTTGTAGATGCTCTCCCATCACTCACACGTACTTCAAATGAATTGATTAAAATTGAAGGGAATGGATCAGAAATTGGTTAGCAAGCTCATCCTGTACTATTTCAATGATATATATCCGGCCTGCTTGCTACCCACAACTCACCCAGCTGTCTGAACTGGTGGGAAACAGAAACATAACCTAGTAGAGGCTGGATTGTGTACTGATAATAGTGCTCATAGAATACATATACGCAGAGTGCAAAAAGAGCAATTGGAAAACGTCCACTTTGGGAAAGTCTTCAGGTTCAGTGACTGGAATAGAACACAACAATTTTACCAGATATTATTTACAATTATCTCTTCAACTTCAATCACATGGCATACTGAGTTCTATGCACACAACATAAATAATGTGGGTAAGTTCCTTGTTATTGGCCACAAAATTTAATTAATTGCTGGTGTCTGACCAAATATGATAAAAAAAAAATTAAAAAAAATACAATCATGTCTAGATATCTAGCACTATGAATTCAGTGCACAGCAACCTGCTACTCCAAAGGAAAAATTATCCACCTAAATCAAATTGTACAACTTCTGTAACTAATTTGCTCTATATCTTCAAATAATATGTTAGATGTCTTTGTCCATAAAAAAAAATAAACTGCAATAAAAGTTTGTGTCTGCACTTGTGCTTTTTTTATTTTTTACATTTTTCTATATACGGTACATCAAATCCATGAACAGTTGTTGGGGAAAGTAGTCCTATTCTATAGTTGGGAACCATTGATCTGAAAAGCCTGTCAGAGCAAACTAAACAAATATTGCACTGGATATAGCTTGAAATGATTGGAAATAATTTTATTACTTGCATGTAGTGAGATACTGACCAGCTTTAATTTTGAACTCTCAACTCCAATACTGTTTGCAACAAATTTGCCTCTCTAGCAATTCAGCATGGCTTTGCCCATCTGTAATATAGGAACACATGAGAGTGATTATTGCTCCCAAATTAATTTCCCCTAGAGAAGAGTCCATATATCGACCTCTTTTTTTACTGGGACCAATAATGCATGTAGAAGAGGGAGGAACTGCTGAGATTTTTATGAGACCTTTGCAACTGATTGGATGCATGGGACTCCTGTGAATCTCTGCAGGAGACCTGTGCAACTAGTTAATGGCACCATCCCTTCCTGTCCAGAGTTTTCCTGTCTGTCTCACTCCATAACTACCGGCAAGTATAGCAGTAATATAAAATGGGAGCTCTGCATCTCTTTACATCTCTGTACTTGCCGATGATTGTGGAATGAGACAGATGGTAAAAATCTGACCAGGAGGTGGAGGCACAGGTCATGTAATTGAAAATGTCCCCTTAAGCTGTCCATACACTAGGACGATGGATCTACTGAAACAGCATTACAGTCTGTTGGTGTTAGAGGTACCGCAGCACTGTGTCAGCCTGCACACACAAAGGGACACAGCAGACATTGTGGATCTACTGACACAGCCCTGAAGAACCTTTTACACTAACAGGCTTTAGTGCTCTTTCAATAGATCCACACAGAGGGAGAGAGGGTGGTTGCAATCCCTGTTCCAATGGGCAGCTTTTAGAAAATAGCTGAAAATTCCTTTTGGTGGCTCTATTTCAAATAGACAGCCATTTTAGAATTTTTTTTTTAATGAATGGGTGAATATGCAGTTCGGCATACTAACCCATTCATTTTCACAGGACCCATCGCTGAGAGCTCCAGAGAGGTGAGTAACCTCTTGGGGACTTTTAACGTTAAGGGTGTCTTAGGGTTAGGGTAATGGGGTGGTTAGGGTTAGAATTAAGGAGCACTTTGGGGTGTAGTGTTTTCCGGTGGGTATCGATTGCTATACTTCATCGACGCATAAGCAATCGATATCTCAGCCAGCTTGAAACTGGCTGGAATAGAACGGCCCTATCAAAAGAGGGCTGTTCTTGGCGGGGACCCACACTCGAGCGAGGGTACCATAATTGTAAATGCCCTTACACTATACAATATTGGGAGCTTGTTTCGTATATGTCAAAAGATCAAATAATTGTACCACAGCGTAGAGAGGGGTGCACGCCCCCACTTGCGTGTCCAGAAGGCTGCCTTAATTTAATGACTTGATCTGCGTCCGTACGGACATAATGGTGCTTCCTCACCCCTGACCTTTCATTTAAATGCCTATCCCCGCCTGAATGGTGGAGATACAGCATTTGTGTATATGAAGGGTCGGCCCCTTCATCGTACCTTTAGACGTACGTAACTTAGTTACGTATGTCTGACGGTACGCTTGCTGAACATCTGGCGCACTATTGCGCCAATGTTCCTAGACAGGCGACTTACGCATATGACTTGTGTAAGTCCCCTGTCGTACTTACCTCTGGATCCAGCCCCAGGTGCGTAATGCTTTGAACACACTGACATCTTGTCAAACAGCAGTAATGTTTTAAAGCACTGACCTGACTAACGATGCCCCAGAACACACTGCTCTCTGGGGACCTGATCTAGAGTTTCTGCGGATTGTGGATTCACTATACGTTATATCCAGAGTTGCATGTTTTCAAGCTAACAACATTTCCAATGTGTAGATCACTGTTTTTAATACTAATCCAGCCATTTCTCCATTGAGAATGACCTGTACTTTTACTTACACCATCCCCTGACATGGCATAAGATTTTCACGGATGCGCCGGTACCTTGGACAGCTACCATGCCTGTTTAAATGACTTGCAAACTCCTTTTCTCATTTTAATCATATCCTCGTCAGCACACAGCTGCAGAGACAGGCGCAATGGGAGTACTGTGGCCGACCTTTCTGTGCTCAATCCCATGTTGAGCCTGTAATTGGCATATGCAGTGTGAAATTCCACTGCGTTTGTGTCTAAAAAAAAGTAATCTATGCAGCTCTGGATCAGGTCCTACTTTCCTGTGGATCAGTTCACAACATATAATTTCTGCAATGATATGCTCACCCACAAGGTCCTACAAGGCTCTATGCAGAAATATGAATGGGAATAGTCTGATAACCCTCCATTGTGTGCCACATACAAGTCTGAGAAAGCAATAAGAGGCATTATGCCTATTTATTTATTTTTACCCGTAATAGTCATCTGTTTATTAGGCCACAGGAAAGACACACAAATATATCATTATTCTCTATAGTAAAACATTAAACATTAGGGGCTGGATCCAGACTTAAGTAATGTGCTTGAAATTCGTTACTCTTGGGCTAAACCATGTTGATTGCAGGGGGAGTCAAGTTAAGTGTAAACAGTATTAGAGTTGAGATGTGATGTTCCCTATCCCAAGTCTAAATAACAGTGTGATAGTAAAGCTGGTCAGTATTTGTGTGCAGTAAGCAATTCAAAGATATATCCCTGCAAGAATACAATTAACTTGACTCCCCCTGCAATCAACACGGTTTAGGCCAGGAGTAACTAATTTCAAGCACTTACTTAAGTCTGGATCTAGCCCTAACTCAGTGATTTATTTAATAAAATAAAACTATGCGGAGCTCAATGTGGCAGATCCATAGTTTGAGAATATGAGATAAACAAGTAAAAAATGAATCTGAATAAATCCATGTTGAATTGCATGGGGGGGGATTTCATTTGTTGCAACGAGAATTAGAATTCGGAAGTGATGTTTCCTAGCTCAAGTCTAAATAACATTTTAAAAGTAAAGCTGGTCAGTGTCTGCATACCAGAAGCAAAAGTGTTCTGCCTGCAAGAACAGAATAAAATTAATATGATTCCCCCTGCAATTTCCACCTGTTTCCCTTTTATTTTTAATCTCTGGGTCCAGTCCTTACTTATAAACCAAATAAACCTAAACTAAAATTTCTTCACTTAACCTCTTGTTATATTTTTGCACCAGTTTGTGTAAATCTACTGAAACATACTGAAATGGTGAAAACAACATCCAGATATGCATCCTCAAATGTATTATAATAATGTTAATAGTGTAATATTATTGTATCACATAGGTACTGACAAATTGTCATGGTTTTTACAATTGTTATGTGCGTATGATTTGTTTTTAGAGACTTGAAGTGTACGGAATCAGAATGGCAGACAACCAGAACGGCGCACACATAGGATCTGACAATACCGACGCTGGGTCATATTTATCTAACCAGTAAGTAAAGAGCATTATAACTCCTTCAAATAAGTACATTAGGTTTTAAGCATGTTTTTGTAATTTGTACAATAAAATGGAAATGTAATATCTCAGTCATTTATATGAGTTAATGAAACCCAATAGACTAATTAATCTATTAATTATGTTTATAATGCAAATCAGTGACCCAAAAACTCCCTTGCTAACTCTTTAAAATCCAGCTAACAGAAAGAGTGCTGGTGCACAGGTCACTTGAGTTGTTACATGTGCCCTGTCTATGACATGCAGCATTGCTGCCATATAAAGTAAATCAGCATATGTAGGACAGAAAAGAAGAAAAGAAAAGCATTTTTTATTATTATTATTATTATTATCGTTTATTTATAAGGCGCCACAAGGTGTCTGCAGCGCCATACAAAATACATACAGGGCAGGGATGGACAGCATAGTACATAAAATGCAATCTAAATCTAAAAATATCACAAAAATACAATAAAGTGAAGCAAGCACAGAAGGAAAGGCAAAATGCGAGCTGTCAAGCTTGGCAGATCAGGGAGCGGGATAGAGCGCAGTGAGAGGTTGAGAGGGAGCCACTAGGTGGGGATGGGGTAAAAGGGTAGCAGAGGGGCACTTTGGGCTGGATCCAGAACTACACGTGACAGGGAACTTAAAGTCATTTGTCAGGGAATATCTGCGCATGCGTGTGGTTGATGTTCCCTTAGCGTAAGTACTAATGAACGTAACAAAATTACTTACAGGAAAGGGGCAGACCCTTTATTTATGATGGGTCTATTGGCAGGGATAGCCATTTAAATGAAGGGCCCGCGCCCTTCAGGGGCAGGGGAAGCCTGTACGGCTGCAGACCTAGACTTAATAGTTAAAGTAGGAATCTGGACACTTACCGAGAGCAGGGATTGCTACGGCTACGTTACTACGAACCCCCGCATGCTTTACGTCTGGATCTAACCATTTATTTTTATTGACACTAATGCACATAACAAAAATCTATTGTATGCCAGATATAGACCCCCGTATGTTGGGCTTACTCATGCAACAAGCTTTTGTAAGTAGCCTAACTGTAACATCTGTACACCCTTTAGCTAGGAGATCCTGATCCTTATCCTAATTAAGCCTAATGTGTCAATTTTTTGATAAACTGATTAGATATTGTACTATTTGACACTCATTTTATTTCTATTTTCTTCTTTGTTTTGTGTTTTAGTGTAAATATCAAAGGGGATATAGCAAAAGACAAGGAAGACAAGTATTCCCACAGATTCTCCTACAAAATGGACTATCCTGAAATGGGGTTATGTGTCATTATCAACAACAAGAATTTTCATCCCTCCACAAGTAAGCTACATGTACACTCTTGTTATAAAAGCACCCATAAGTCACTAGCTGTGTTCTACTTATTGGGGCTGATCCAGAGCTGGAAATAACAGAAAAAAAATGGAGCACTTGGGCAAAGCCATGTTGGACTGCAGGGGGGGGGGGATTTAAAGTTTGCAGCAGAATGAAGTTGAAAGATGTTTCCATTTCAATTTTAAATGAAACTTTCAAAACAAAGCTCTTCAGTAGTTCTATACTATAAGCAAAGTAAGCCAATACGTTTCTTGCATGCAAAAAAAAAAAAAATAGAATTAATTTGCACCCCTCACATTGCAGCATGGTTTGTCCAAGTGCAGAATTCCACATTTTTATGGAGTTTCCCCTTTCTCTGGATGAGCCCCATTGTCTTTAGTTCTACTTGCCATAGAAGACCCTGTATACAATTGCTGAAAATCAATTCTAAATATATAGGTGTGTAATAATCATGGGCCGGATTCACATATACGTCCGGAGTTTACCGATAAAGGAACTTTACGGCTGTCTCTGTTTCCAAAAGCAGCCCATCGTAGCGGGGACTGCAACCGGGGCCATAGTGAGGGTGGAATGAGAGATGGAAAGAGGATAATAAGATAGATTGGGATTGCAAAGAGGCCTGGTATTTTTAACATGTTAATAAAGGATTTTCCACAAGAAATTGGTGACTGATGTTTCAGTTTATCTCAATAAATATAGAAAACGAGCGCACCTGCTTTTGCAACCAATATAGTACAACTCTCCAGGTGCAAGACTGTAAAAGTAATTCAAAGAACAAGAGGATAAAGAACCCTCATAAGTCAGCACTGTATTAATATCAATAATTTCAAAAAATTTTTTTTAATTCAATAAGTTTTTATTGGCATTTTTAGTTTATGTACATAAACATTTGCACATAACAGAACAAACAAGAACAAAAAATAAGACATAAGACAAAACAAATAAACCAAAAAAGAAACCCATAGAACACCGCTAAACCCGAGGGCCTATAACCCCTACCTCCATTGTATGTTTTCTTTCTCTCCAGTCTCCAGCCATTCCTTATTGATCATTTATTTGACTTACCTTGGCTTTGCTGGTGTCCCAGTCCCTGTGCTGTGGCTGCACTCATGGAAGGCAGTTTTTAATAAATGTAAGCAGTGCAGCCGCTTTACTGCTTTAAGCCAAACTTCCCCCTCTCCCCTGGTGACGCTTCTGGACCCAGACCCTCTAGCATGCCCGACGCTGGGTAATTTGTACCCCCCTTCCGCTCTTGGCATCCTTGGAACTCATTACCAGTATATTTAGGAAACATTCTTGTACCAGTGTCTATACAGAATATTTGTACTCTGAGGACTTAATTTTACAATCGTTGTATGCTCAATTTTTTTTTATTTTTTTAAATCAAGTAAATTTTTATTGATTTTATCAATTTTTCAAACAAAACAAACAAAACAAAACTACTACCCCTTTTAGAAACATAATCGGGGGAGCCATACAACACGGAATCATATCAGCATTGATACATCTTGACAAAGAAAAAGAAAATCAGAAAACACAATTGCATTGTTATGAATACAAGAACAATACATGGCAAAAAACTGATAGTACACACCACCGCTAGATGTATAGACGTATCATTATGAGGTGTCAGCTACATGTGCCGCGCCGAGCTGTGGAACAAATGGCACAACGCCTGCGCCATAAATGGAGTCCAGCCACGGAGTCCACACCTTGTAGAACTTGTCAGGGGCCCCTCTAAATTGATACACATATTTTTCATGTGGCAGAGTGTCATTGACCAACATCACCCATTCCCTCAGGCACGGGGGGTCAACCGCCATCCAACGCCGTGCAATCACCACTTGCGCAAGTGTAAACAAGGAGAGTAAATATCTATGGATATTTCTATCCATCTCCTCTGCTAAGGAAAGCCCAAAAATACAAATTCTAGGACTGATCGGCATTGAGATGGACAGCGTGCCCAGGGAACAGTCCCAGACCAACCTCCAGAACCGAGACACCATAGGGCAGGTCCATAGCATATGCCAAAATGTACAAGGGGAAAGGGAACACATTTATCCTCAGTAAGTCTTCCCATCCGAACCATTCGCTGGGGTGTAAGGTAGACTCTATGTAAAAGATAAAAGTGAATCTGCCTAAACCGCAAAGAAGACGTAGCATGGTTAGTAGATGCCAATACCTCCTCCCATTCCTCCTCCACTAGCTCCCCCAAATCCTCCTCCCATCTAGACTTCAACCTGGGCAATTTATCGGTCTGGGCCGCCCTCAAGGTGGAATAAATCCCTGAAATTGCACCCTTAAGTATCAATTTTGAGCTGTTTAGCAGGGGAAACAATGATGTGGGGATTGCCACTCGAGAAATGTGCCTGCAAAGCATGACGGAGCTGAAGGTATCTATAAAACCATGCAGAGGGTACGTGATAATCCTCCTGCAACTGGGCAAATGACTTAAGAGTATCTCCCATATATAACTCGCCCAACACTCGGACACCATACATCCCCCACACTCTTCCACCCTGCAGACCAGATAACTCTCGTAACTCCGGCTTACACCAGCGTTCTTTCTTTTTAAGAATGTTCCAAACAGTTGATTTGGCCACACCTAATGTTTTTGCTATCTCTCTGATGGGTTTCTTTTGAGGCACATATAGAAACTGTTGTAATTCCTACACTGTTCACCTGATTTGGATGTTAATACCCTCAAATTAAAGCTGAAAGTCTGCAGTTAAAGCACATCTTGTTTGTTACATTTCAAATCCATTGTGGTGGTGTATAGAGCCCAAAATATGAGAATTGTGTTGATGTCCCAATCTTTATGCACCTGACTGTATATCAATAAAGCAAATGTTTTATACTTCTACATATGTTTATTTTTTTTTATTTTAAAGCAGTATCATTGTGTGTGTTCTAGGAATGGGAAGGCGCAATGGAACAGATGTTGATGCATCCAGGCTGCAAATCACATTTAAATCCTTTGGCTATAGAGTCCAGATTTACAATGATCTAAAATGTTGTGAGATTTCTACTCTTTTGAAAAACAGTAAGTCCTATCAGGAGCTTTGACATCCAAAAAGAATTGTGGATATTCTGTTATTCGTGCAGGGTCTATCTCCAACAGGGCTGGTGCTAGGGTGTTCAGTATCCCCCATCATGTCTCACTAGCTCTCAGTATCTCCCATCAGGTGTAAAGCCCCCAGTATCCCCATCATGTCTCTTCAGCCTCCCAGTATCTTCCATCATGTCCCTCAAAGTCCCAGTATTCCTCTTTAGACTCCTACACTTACTTACCTTTGCAGTCTTCCCTCCTTCAGTCTTCTGCTCTCCTCCGCGACGGGCTTTAAAGTGAATGATGCTGATGTGACCTTAGGTCACGCCAGCGTCATTCATTCATACACATAAGGTCTGGAGGCGCTCTAGTGAATGAGCGCTACTGTTAAACATTGAACAGCGCTGTCACCAAAGTGGGGAGAGCAATTTATAATGTTTAACAACTGCGTTTATTTAAGGAGACAGACTGGTGGTGGGGAGTGGGGCGCGTTGGGATGAGCATCTGGCTCCAATCTCCATCGTATCCCCCTGCTTACAGCGTCAGGCCGGCCCTGATCCCCAGACATGGTATATAGTACTTCTAGTTCTTTTTATATCCCCAAAAAAGAACAGTGTTTCTTGTGTGTGTGTCACGGCTGTTGAAAAGCTGTATCATTTCAATTTTTTAATACTGCATATAATTTGTAAATATAGTAATCTATTTTATTTAATGAGGTTGTGGAGAAGGCTGTGAATTCTGCATCACGGAGGATACTTGAGAGGCTGTGATTAAACATTTTTGGGGGGAATCCTATCTGAATCCTGTATAAAGGCTCATGCAGTAGGTTTTTTTTACACTTTCTTTATGGACAAGTATTCTAGTTCCCGTTTCTGAATTTGAAACCACAATTATGGGTTAAACCTTATTCATAGATTCCAACAATGGGGTTGAACTTCTAGAGAGAAAAAGTGGAGATGTTTCAGATAGCAAACAATCAGATTCTAGCTATCATTTAGCACACTCTAAAAATGAAAACTAGAATCTGATAGGTTACTATTGGAAACATCTTTACTTTTACTCTTTACAGGCAAATATACCCCGGTGCATGTTTTGATATCATTTTTCCTATCAGATAGGATTTACTATAGCTTCACTTGCATTATGATAGAATTAGTATAAATAAATAGATAAAAATAAACATCTGACTGGTCACTTTCTGTTAAATCTCTCTCCCTTCCGATAAACTTTAATAGGAGTCCCTCGTTCCTTAACCCATTGCTTCTATAGTAATAGGTAATGGGAAAGTCTTAGTAAAACTGTATTTAAACAATTCAAAGTGTTACAAAAGAGTAATGAAAGTGTTCAAAAAAAAAAAATAAAAAATAACAAACTTGCACAATAAATTGCAAATATTTTACAAAGCAGTAAAAATCGTATTTAATAACATGAAAAGCCATTTGACAAATTATATACAATACGTATTGCACCAGTTAATATTGCATTTCATGGTTCTACCATAGTTATATTATAGGATACACCCTTTCACTATCCCTATCCTTCACACACATGGGGTGGCTATATGACCATTAGGTGCTAAGGCAGTAATTATAAGTATTTAATAAATGAATAATGGATGCAGCTAAACACCAATGAATATTTAGCTGGGAATGTTTTTTATAAATATAGATGATATAGGAAGCTAGACGTTGCCTTATATGATATTGGTATTTTGTGTTTTATAGTGTCAGAAGACGATCACAGCAATAGAAGTTCATTTGTGTGCATAATACTGAGCCACGGTGAGGATGGACTTCTGTATGGAGTGGATGACAGCCTGGAAATCAAGAAACTTACATCTCTCTTCAGAGGTGACAAATGCAAGACCTTGGTAGGGAAACCCAAGTTATTCTTCATCCAGGTAACTATTAAGTGTATATGTGTATTCTGCTTATGATAATTAGTTCTGATTTTAAGGTTCTGGTTTGTGAAATCTCTTCATGCAAAAGCATTGCTTTCTTGCACCCTTGGTCCTTCCTGATATCTCATTTTGATATATTTGAGAAGATGTTCAAATATCTAGCTGTTTACATGTTTCTCCTTCTAAAGGCTTGCAGAGGTACAGATCTTGACTCTGGTGTTGAAACGGACAGTGGAAGTGACTCCAGTGAAGAAACTCAAAGAATCCCAGTGGAAGCAGATTTCCTATATGCCTATTCTACAGTTCCTGGTACCTATTACTGTCATCTGCTTACACGTTTATCATATGCTATAAAAATGCAGTGTATTGGTATAGACCATTTTAATCAGATCATGTCTATTTTGAAGAAAGATTTAGCAAACCACACACTGCAATCTCCCTGACAACTGATATAACATAGCAGCCACACACTCGCCATTAATCCCTTTGCCTCACAGTGCTTGTGTATCTGGAGGGTGACACAAGACCACTGTTATGCTACTGTACTATATTGTATAAATAAAATGCATTTATTTTTGTTTACAGAAGATTGAGTAAAACACATGTCCTTTTCCCGGATCTAGAATAAGTAACGCGCAGAATTCAGTGTATCTCCTACACATTGTAGGTGGACATAGGTATTTAAATTGTACGTTAAAGGCTTGGCTAAGCCCCTGCGTACAATCCAGTATTTTGCATGGAAGGGTTTCCATGTGGAATACTTAAGGTAGGGTCAGTTCTCATAACGTCCTCCTAGCAATTATAATATCAATACAAATCTATCCGTAATTTAAACTTTGTTGAGACAAGATCTGCCTCACAGGACATTAGAGCAGTATATACAAAGGCAAGAGAAAACTACAATGTTGCAGCACAACTTATATTAAAATAACCATATGAGGGGGCTATTCATGAATCCAATATAACCATATACAAAGAGAGAAAAACCAAAAACTCAGTTCCTGGGCAAAGGATCCTTACAAATGCACACCTCCACTGTTGTAACAATAAAGCATGAATTTATTTATTGATAGAACATCAGATGCAAAAACGAAATATTCAGAATAGTATGAACTGACAAGATGTAATACAGTGATCATTCACTTATAGTAAGCCACACAGAAACATTTTCCCTGAGGATACATACAATTTAACATGGTCAAATGCCGTATACAATGAGCAAACAAGATACTTATCATACACGCAGGCTTGTGACAGCAGCAGCGGCGGTATAAGCACGAACAGCCCACCTAACTAAAGACGTCTGTCCCTGCTCCCGCCCCTAGCGGCCTCACTGCGCCTGCACTTCCCCTGTTCCGGGTAAGTATACTTGCCCTCAGCTTACTGACCCCTGGGCTGTGTAGCGGTTCAACAGTTCATAGTAGCGGGACCCGGTGCACTCGGGACCGCGATCAGCTGGTTCCAACGCGCGTTTCGTTAGTGAAACTTCTTCAAGGAATGATGCATGCAGGTGGTCGGAAATGACGGGTTTAAATACCCCCATAGACCAATAGAAAAGGACATCTGTGAAAATCACCTGCACGCAAGGTAAAAGAAACAAATTGAAACAACAGTTACTTTATTAAAAAGAATCAAAGGTTTAGATCTATGGTTAGATAAGAGGAGAGCAAATCTTTTATGTGCTAATTAATCCAAAAATAGCACCTTAAACATATAAGGCATACAAAGCATCGATATTTGTATGCACACACCGTGGGGAATCTCTTAAAGGGAAATGACTTACAATATAACATATAAACCCACAATATATAGCAACTAAATTGCTTATCCAAATGTAGTATATACCCAACAAGCGAATTCCCAGCATAATACTTTTCTAAGCGCCTAATTAATGATTCTCAGCTTTGGGCTTTTGTTTTTTTTTGCTAATTATGTCAACTATAAATTTTTTTGTGGATTTATATTTTTACTAATTCTACTATATCATATAATATCTTCATCTGTATGACTGTTAATCCTCTTTTTATATTATATTGTGTTTTCAGGGTACTATTCCTGGAGAAATACTTTGAATGGTTCCTGGTTCATTCAATCACTTTGTGAAATGCTGAAATTACACGGCAGCAAACTTGAACTTGTCCAGATTCTCACGTGTGTGAATCACATGGTGGCTCTTGAGTTTGAATCTTGTTCAAACCAAATAGACTTCCATGCAAAGAAACAAATCCCATGTGTGGTGTCCATGCTCACAAAGGCACTTTACTTTCCATAAGGAAGGAAGAAACTGCTATGAGACAACATCCACAATGTATGCAGCACTCCTTCATTCCAGTCAGAGAAAGCATAAATAGGAATTTATTTACCAACCGGTGAATACCAGCATGCAGCTAAGGCTAAAGGTAGTAATAAGAAGATTTTTTTTTTTATTTAAAAACACGAATAGAAAAAGCATAGATGCAAATGCAAGGTTTATTGGGAGGGGGGTGTTGTTTGCTACAGAAGAAAATGATAGCATTCTTGTATGTGATGCATTTTGTTACTCTTTATTCTGTGTGCCTTTTGTAGTGTTTTTGAACAGTCATGTCATTTCATATTCTGTACATAGCTCCTGTGTTTTCTACAATCTAGTGCTATTATAACTTTTTCAAAGCCAGACAGCTTTGTTGAATCAGGGAACACAAGCTATTTTTTAGTTCTAATAACCTCTGGACACACTTGATAATCATGGGTCACAGAGGTACTCTGTGGTTGTGCTTAACTTTCTAATTGCATTGTAGCATAAAGTGTCATTTCTCTTTTGCACTATAAAGAAAGACTTGAGCACATGAGTAACCTGATCTCCTCTTTAGGGGCAGATGATTGCCAATATACAGTGCATTGTATATACTGATCTAAACCAATGTTATTGAAAGTGCAGCCTACTGTTTTACACAGAGTTTGTGGCCTAATGGAGACATTGTGGAGCTTCTATGATATTTATGTGACAAATATACTTTGAAATATGTATACATTGAGTTTTAGGTTATAAAAAAAACCACACATTTCCTGTTTTGATAAATGTATATCAGTCAACACATTAACAATCTGCTGGATTGATTATTTATTTTAATTTGCTTGGTTAAAATGTAGATCTTATTACAGAATTGTAATGGCTAAAATAATTAAATTTCAAATGTATTTGAATGTTTTTGATATCCTGAATTTTCAAACATAAGTCCATGCTCTAATATAAATGAAGTATGTTACATGTATATCTTGATCCATTGGAAAATAATAAAACTTGTGTAACAAGTCTGCATCCTGAGCATTCATTATTTAGTGTGAAGAAAATGAATTCTGGTTTATAATGAAGGTAACTGGGAAGTTTATAGTTTATTTAGAACTATGGACAGGATTGAGACTTCCGATGCTTCTGACCACAGTGGGGAACAGATGGCGGATTGCTGCTGGATCTAGATTAGCGTGCAGGTAAGGGGGAAAGCCACATGCTCATATAGACTTACATTCACTACCTTAAAACTTCAGTAAACCCTATAGCACGCCTTCACAAAGTGAAATCGCTCTGAATCCAGATCTGTACTGGGAATGCAGCATGTGCATAGCACATAAACCTTACCAATTGTTTTTGTGGCTGCACTGATTGATGCAGTCTAGGCATACAATGCTAAATAAAGTTTTTTGTAGAGTTTTAACAACATAGTGGCAACACTAATCAAGTGACACATGATATAAGTGAATATTTATTAGTCATTAATATAAAGTCTAGAGCATGTTAAGGGGCAGGGGTGTCAGGACATTTTAAGGTTTTAGGAGGGGGCAAGAAAGTAATCACCATCTGAATGAAAATAATCAAACTGAAATGACCACCTATATTGTCCTAGTTTTCCATTTCTATTTTATCATTTTAAACGGTAATGACAAGGTTCTCTCCAGCACCTTCTCTCCCCTAATCCCTCGTCGTCTGCCGCCCCCCCTCACCTCT